>JAJHUR010117990.1:1213-25100 GCA_027495735.1 Lutjanus campechanus | reverse complement strand
GCTCAGAGGCCAAAACTCTGCCTTTTTAACGCTTCGGTGCACCCTCCTCAGATGGGACATTTGAGAACCCTTTCAAGTCAGAATGGTTCTCTGCTAATGCTGTCACTAAATCGGTGCCACACAGGGCCAGGTTGAGCTTTCAGCTTTCAGACGTTGCTGCGGCTTAGAGCTCACTGGAGAAACAAATACAAGGTCACCTTGACTATTCCAGTGCACAGGGATGAATCCAGGCATCACACACGCGCACACACACACACACACACACACATACACGCACGCACACACACGCGCACACACACGCACACACACGCACACACACGTTCTCTCTCACACGCACACACACGTTTTGTGAAATAATGATCTCTCAAAGGCTTTATTTAGAGAAATATTACTAAGACTAATGACAAAATGTGACTCTTTCAAATACTTGGCATGACAAAACTAAGCAATATACATAAATGGTGACTAAACAAAATGCTTGGTGATGAATGCATTATTCAAAATGGATGTATTTTTAAATTATCTCTGTAATTCAGACTCAGAACAGTGACAGTGATGTACAGTATGTTAAATCTATTGCAGGCATGTTTTTTTTTCTGTTTTACGAGTAGTAATGTCTCTTTCGTGCTGGATGAGAAAGAACAGGGAGAGTTTAAATGAATCACTCTAAGTTGTTTTGATTGTAAAGAAACTGCATCCACCGAGCTGTAGTTTTGTGATTAGGACTCATAGACTGTATGTTAGGACTTGACTTTGTTTTTACTTATTGTTGTTATATGTTGAATTTTTAAAACATTTTAGCTGACATGATTGTTTACAAAAAAAAATCCAACTAAGTGCTTACTGCTGTAATTTTTTCAGAATGGAGCTTTTAAAGGGAAATAAAGAACAAATAATAAAATGAGTTGTGAATGTAGTTTATTAATGTTTTGATGAATGATTAGCCTTATGGCTTGGATTACCTTATTTGTAAATTGCTTTGGACAAAAGCATTTGCAAATGAAAAAATGTAAATGTAATTTAAATACAGATTCCAATTTCAGCAAAACTGGAAAATTGCATAAAAAGTAATTTAAAAAAGCAGATTTCTTTGCAAATTATTTTTGACCTGCATTGAACTGAATACAATACAAAAACAAGATAGACAATATTGAAACTGATAAACTTGGACAAACATGGAGCGAGGGCCAGCACTTTGTGAAAAATTACATGGGTAGTAGTCCAACAGTTTAAGAACAATGTTTCTTGACACAAAATTGCAAAGAATTCAAATAAAGTCCTATCATTGTTATCATATCATGTTTTAGATAGAGTCGAAAACTTTTTTGGAATTGCATTAACATACACATACAATATTATAGCATTAACATTCCTGCTAACTGATGCATCTCAGAGGGAAAGGTGTGCAAACAATACTCTGACAAAAAAAAGAGAAAGAAAAAGAAAAGCCAGGCGTGACTTTAGATATGCCAGAAAGTGATATTTATTTTTTAGATCCAAATTTCATTGCTTCTTCATAGATGTAACCTTGTTGTAATTTAGCGTGCTTTAACCCAAAATCAAGCCATACTTCATTCTGGTACTAAAAAAAAAAAATCTCGTCTGAAGTCTGTTTTAGTCATTGTTCTTGAGCTTTGGTGATATTACATGGTCTTTATGCAGATGGACTTGACTCAGTTGTCATGGGATTGAAGATGAACAAATTTATTTTTTGTCTGATATTTTGTTGGCTTTAGTCCAAGGCACCGTGGATAAGAAGTCCTTGAAGAGCTCAGAAAAACAAAAAGATCAAACTCCATGGGCCAGTGATGATCATGCAAAATAATAGAAAGCTCCACAACAGGTACTGAATGGACCTTGAGATGAGACTGTTTTGCAAGTTGTTCTTCAGATTATATTCCATTAAAGTAACATTTTCTTGTGCACATCCAAGCATCCTGGTTTCACTTATTACTAAGATAACAAACAGCATCAGTGTCTCTCTCTGTATTTGTAGTATTCACATTTTACCACCAGAGGGAGCAAGTTACACATTCAACAGACATCCTCTAGACAAATAATAATTCTGGTTTTCATAATTACGTGAAGCTGCAGGGTTCAGAGGGGCCAAATTACTGATGAGTGAACTCAAGGAACCTTTTTCCTGTGCTTTTCACTGTGATGCATGATGAAAGTTGGTGTCAATACAGTTCAGTATGTTATAATAGAACATACTACAAAATCAGACTGCATCCAACTGCCTTTGTTTAATATATATAGATAGAGGAGACTATCATATATCATCATCTTCATATATATCATGTTTTTATCTTGTTTTATTGCTGCTGGTCTTTGAGAGTTACCAACATAATTTTGTTGTCTGCCTACAATGACACATAAAGTGTCTTTCTAAAATTCACAAACTGAAGAAACACATACATAAAATATATTTCTCATTTACAAAATGCCTCTATACATAATTACAGGGCAATAGGTTGTGCTAGTGTTGTAAGTGACCAACAGCAGTTTCTCTGTTACCTCAGTTAACAGGGGCCTTGTTTCTGCAAGTCGCACCCTGCTGCCTTGTTACATCATCTCTCAGTGTTTGAAGTTTGCATCTCCACCAAGCACCTCATCTGGGCAAAGTACACAGTGGGGGTTGTTCACTGAGATGTGTGTATGCGAGTGTGTACAGGGGCTTCAGGTCAAGTTCCCATGGTTACTGAAAGGTGTCTCACTGTGTGCCCCTGGCTTCATTTGTGTGTGTGTGTGTGTGTGTGTGTGTGTGTTTCTGGCCAATTATCCCAGTGGCCTGTGTTATCTCCTCTCAGAGACGTTTACATTATCACCCTGACAGCCTGGTGGTCATTGGTCAGGTGAGCACCCAAAGATGGTTATATCATACACAAGAGCAGAGGGCGGGGGGAGGTGGACAGATAAAATGAGACAAGATAAGAGACCGACTGACCATCAAAGAGCGAGACAGGTTGGATAGATAGGACAGAGAAAGAGGGAAGACAGATGGATGTAGGAATGGAAAGCGGAGATAAAAGCCAGATTCTGTCAACAAATGGGGAGATTTATGTGAAGCACTTATAGTCTGTTACCTAACGTGACAGTAAATGGGAGCCAGCTTGCAATTAATTGGCCCAACAGGGGATGTACACAAGGATCAGTGTTGTTAGTGACAGCTGTGTCACAGTTTCTGTAGACTGCTGTGTGTTGTCTTACTGTCTCTATGCACTCTTCCAATCATTTTTAGATCTTGCACATGCTGCCCATGCACACTTTATGCATATTGTATAAAATGCTTGTTTTAAAACCATAAGAAACATTGACATTATTTCACAGCTTGCAGCACATGTTTTCATTCAGTTCAGCATAAGAGCAAAGACAGATCAAAAGCAACAATACCATGCAATAAAAATATCAATTATGGGTAAATGTCCTGCATTTAAACAAACTCTACTTGATAAAAAGTGTCTATTTGCATCCTGTTGAGAATAAACACGGGGCAGCCATTAGTCAGGATATAAACAGCCACAAATTCACTGTTAACAAGAGGCTGCAGTGGGTGAATGAGTTAAGTGCAGGACTCTCCCATGGGAGAGTGGGGTTGGAGTCTTGTCCCAGGTGAGTAGAATTTTAATCACTGTGAAATTAGAAGTCAGTGCTAACTACATTTTTAGACTTAGTTTACTTATTATTTACAGTATTTTTGTTTTAGTTATTTTCAGTTTTCAAAAATACTGGGAAAAGTTCCAAAAAGTCACTGTGTGCCATATTGTATCATTCATGATAATATCAGTCTCATTTTTCATATGATAAAAAATCTGACTTGTTGACATAATGATGTCATAACACACAGCAACAACAAGCAACAACAAACATGGCTATAACTGAAAGTAACATTGCTACATGCTCTATAGTGCAGGAGTTACTTCCAAAAAGGGCAGCCACTTGTAGAAATGGTTTGGTTACAAAAAATCAGATGTAAGAGGCAAGAAGACTAACAACAGAAGGGGGCAATACAACAAACTAATTTCACCAACTCAAGCAGAAGCACCCAATCGTGTACATAAAGAGAGACAAAAATCGCACAAGGAGAGTTCAACAGCTACTTTGAGTTCTAAATCGAAAATAGTATCAGTATTTTTTCATACCATCAAGAATATCATTATACCAGAATTCCCTGCAAATTGTTCTGTTTTGGGGGCTGTTTGAATCACCCCTACTAGCTTAGTGAACAAAGTAAATGGTTTAGTGGAAAAAGAACTAGATATTCCCTGTGGTGTCGGTAGACACCATAAAAGAGCTAAATGAAAGTGAATATTGGATTTACACTTTCCAGGAGATCAGAAACATGACTCCAAATGAGGATTAATGGCTAACACTTTAAATAAAGTACTCAAAAAATTGAGTAGTTACAAGGGAACGAATGAGGAGCAAATGAAGAGCTAACATGCTAGTTAGCCATTAGTTAATAACAATCCTCTAATCAAATTTTACAGAGTTGCTACAGATTAGTCAATGATTAAATAATGAAAAAAATAATTGTCACTAAGTACTTCCCTAAAGGGGGACTATATAGTAGATAATGATGAATTACTAAAGAACAGAGCAGGAGATCCTATATGCATGAATCATTATGTAAGAGTTTGTGAATATCTGTGAATTAACTGTACTGATCATTTTCTCCATGAATGGTTCCTGATTAAGCCTGAACTGGCTGGTGAAGAGCACAAAAATGGCAACAACACATTAATGATTAATTAAATTAAACATTACTTACTCCTTTTGTTTCCCCCTAAAGTAAAGAGATACATAATATTTAGTCATTAATAAGTAGTTCCTCATTAATTTATGAATACTTACCTTTTTTGTGACCGTTAAAGTAAAGTGATGCATCATACTGAGTAATTACGAATGAGTCCCTCATTACTTCATATTTACCTAATGTTTACTTACTCTCTTTTATTAACTAACCCCTAACTAATAATAAACAACTCAAAAAAATGATTAGGGGTTAACTAATGGTTAACTAGCAGTTAGTCACTCATTCCAATTCTAATCATTAACAAATCATGAGCAACTCTATAAAATTTGATTAGGGGATACTCATGAACTAATGGTTAACTAGTGTGTTAGTTCTTCAAATGTTCCTCATTCGTTCCCTGGTAACCACTCAATTTTTGTGTAATTTAGTTAGAAGTGTTCTGGAATAATGTTGTAGATGATTAAATAAAGAACTGTTTCATGTTCACCATATCAACTTAAGAGATCATGATATGTCAGTGTTGCATTCATGTTTTTCCGCTGCACTCAAGTGGCCAAAAAATCAGTTGTTGCAGTTTAAACTGAAAGCAATGATAATCGCTGGAGTTCACCATGTCAGTAAATATATCCAGCGTCAGCTTTCATGCAACACATTATCCCGTCTTTGCACCATGAACATACTATAGCAGATCAGAGAGCATCAGTGTGACTCAAGCATTTCAAATGCTGCCAACACCAACTCAGTTTTAACTCTATCTTGATATTCTACTCTGAATTTTTTGTACAGACTGTGATCGCTCCTGAAAGGCTGCTTTATGTAACAGCTGCTCAATTCATCCTCTGTACTCCATAGCCTTTTGTCTTGTGTGTAGCATGAAGTGACTGCAGCTTGCATCTTGTTGCACAACCCCGTGTTGTTGACTGAAAAATAAGTGCACCTTGGACCTTTATAGAGATCAATACATGAACCCAGCAGGAAGAGCTGTTCTACTTTCACATCTACCACTAGGAGGTTACAGCAGGAGAAATACAAGTGTTGAAAAGTATGAATAAGAATGAACATCAATATATTCTCTTAAGCTATGTGCCAATACTGATGCCCCAGTTATTCAGAGCAGCTGGAGACCAGCAACAAAGACTGTTGTGTGAATGAAACATACCCTGTTCATCTGAAGACACCGCCTGTAGAAAGCCTCTAGGAAGACAAAATATGAAGTCTTCTGAGTGCCGTAACAAGATACCAAAATATTACAGCTAATGCTGGGACGCAGAATGTTTGAACACACTCTGTTTACTAAGTCTTACCTCCAGGTGTGACAGCTGAGATCCACTTGTTTGACAGACTAAACTTGAAAGTTGTTGGAATGTGTCCTCATTTGATCTTTCTATACACACTTAGAAATAATGTGGTCAACCAGAACCATAAAGGGTTCTTCAGCTTTTCCTATAGGAGAACCCTATTTCGGTTCCTATCAGAACATTTAACAAAGCTTCCTCTTGGAACCCCCTAGCACTCTTCCACTCAATGAGCTCTGGTTCTTAAACCTGTCCTGTTCAAGATCCTTGGAACCTTGGTGCTATCTAGTGAATCAGCCTGCATTTCCACCAGTTTTGAGTGGAACCATTGCAATCAAGGACGTAATAAACAGAGGGTGTTGAGCAATGCACAATCACCTGTAGAAATAAAACCGCTGCTTTTCTTTGGTGCCTGCTGGGAACCGAATTTTCAGGCTACGAACCAGTTCATTTTTGGTGCAAATGCTCAGAACAAAAATTAGGTGCTTGAAATGGAACAGGGCCAGTTTCTTGTTGGTGGAAAAGGCCTATCAGAGAGTTCTACATAAAACCCAGCATAAAGGATTATACCTAGAACAATCTGTTGAAGGTGTCACCCAGAAACCCCTGAGAGGTTGTAAGGGAAAACCCTTCTGTGGTGAAACTTCTCTGGGGGTTCTATCCAGAATCTTTCCACCTTCTAGGGGTGCTTACAAGAAGCTACCCAGTGGGTTCAACCGAGAACCCTTTTATTTTTTGGTACAAAGAACCCCTGATGAAAGAGTTATTCAAGGATTTTAACAATCCTTGGGGAACTCTTGCTTTAAAAAGGGTTCCTTGGATGAAAAGGGTTCTTAATGGAACCCTTAGTCTTACAAAGAATGTTTGATGAACTATTTCTTCAAAAAAGGGTTTTTCAGAAGCAAATGGTTCTGAGTAGAACCTCAGCTCTTCTGGAAGAATTCGTATTTCTAAGAGTGTTTTCTGTACCTAATGCATCATTTTTGAACCCTCCAATGTCGACACAAATATGTATGACATATGGCACCTAAGTCATTCAATGCCCAAGGCCTAGCACCCATATGTGACAGTACACGTTCTTGTCCATGTTCCTGCCAGTAATCTGTGTGGAAAACTATACGGTGAAAAAGAACCACTGACTGAAAGCTAGAATAAAAAGATGAGAATGTTCCAACAGCAGACAAGTAATGCAAGATGCCTTAGATAACAGGCATCATAAGGCTTATGTGTTCCTCTACATCGTAAATTTAACCTTTGAGGCTTTGTTCTCACAAGGACATTTCACACCTAGCCGGTGCATTCATACAACTCACAGATAGCAGCCAGGCATGTTTGCTTAGTCGTGTGTGTGCGTGTGTATCGTAAACATAGTATTTCATGTACTTGTATGCACTCCTGGCCTTGGTTGCCCTGGGAGACCACATGCAGTAATAATCCTCACCTCTCAAGCTCTAGTTCTCATTAACATAATGCTCCTCATAAAATCCAAGTCCTGTGTAGGTCTATGGAGCTAAGCAGATTTGCAATATACCGTAGAATTAAGATTGCATGTCCCAGTGTTGGTCTATAATAACAAGACTAAAAGGCTGTGAAGGCTTTGAATACTCATAAAGATTTCATACATTCAAGTTATTTCACTGCAGGATTAAAGCACTGGAGAGGAGGGGTGAAGAAATTAGCTGTGTGGCTCCATTGGTCCTCTGTGCTTAGTAACAGAATGCCGCTGGGATGACGTATTTTTGTAGGACAATTTGGAAAGTAGCATGGTACCCTCTAGAAAAAAACATTTGAACTTTTTCAGTGGATTTCACATTAGTGCAGAAAAGACACTTTGTGGTAAACAACAGTTTGATATTTACACATTTCTGTTCATCAAGATAAAGAAAGAGCCATATTGAAATAGCAGGGAAAAGAAAGGTGTTACGAATGATACTAACTAAGGTTCTGTTTCATTCAGGTCGAACAGAGTCGGGGTTTTGCTATTGTGCATGTTGGAACAGAACCTTAATTACCATCACTGGTGACACCAGTGTTTAGCCTACTATTTCAATATAGCTGCTGTGAAAAAGGCCTATTAGTCTCTTTCTTTTTTCAATTAGTTGACTAATTAAATTAGACTTATTATTTGATTTTTCCTAAATGTAACTGCCAGTCATGGTGGTTTGAAGTCATTCCCCACAGTCCAGTTTTTGTTTTTTTTTGTTCATTTGTTTTTATTTCTTTTGTTGTTTTGTTGTTTGTTGTTGGTTCTTGTGCAAAATTAAACAGTTCGTCAAGTTTGCCTGTGATTGTGATCTCCAACTCTGAATTAAGAGGCTGTTTTTCCCACTTGGCTGGTTGTAATTACAGTATAAAGAATATGACATGACCATCTGGTATAAGACAACCTTCATTTTCACTGATATGAAGCAACTGACATATCAGTGACTGACACAGAACGCATTTTTGGCTGTAGGTGGCCCTGAATGTCATATGAGTGGATGATTTATGATACCATTCAGGTGCTGTGGTACCACGTCTTTGTACCAGTTATTACAACTAATTGTATTGTCATGGTAATGAGGGAGGGACAAGCGCTGTCTTTCACTTTCTCCGCACTGATTTATCCAGTCCCAAGCTCGCTTCTCTAACCTTTAGGCTACCACTGCTGTAACTATTTTTGCAGTTAGTATACAAAAAACAAACAACAAACAATAAGCAAAGAAAAACTACTCTTTTGTATCAATAGATGATACATTGTGAGCACTGCCAGACATCAAACTGCGACTTTCAAATCCCATTGTTAGTTACTTTAAAACTTCATATTGAGAAAGCATCAAAGCAACAAATTTCTTTCTTACAACCACCTGCAATGTTTTGCAGCTGTGCATAGTTTCTCCTTTTCTTTTGTGGCTTTCACTTATTGATACCAGGTGAACATGCAAAGGCCTGTGGAGTGGATGTCATTATCGAGATAATGTATCCAGATAAAATTCATATGTTAATACTGTAGGTGTAAATGGGGTCTAAGAAAGATGTCAGTCAAGCTCAGTTCTACTTACTCATAATGTGCTGAGAAGAGTAATCATCCAAAATATGTGTGCACATGAACCATGTCTTCTGGTGAAAATGTGCCACAGACTCAAAACCTGCTTAGCATTAGTTTGTAGTATGGATTTTGGACACTGCTCAGAGCTGGCTGGAAAAGCGACAGTAAGTAGAACGGATACAACTTTAATGTCATTAGTTACACCTTTGCTTTCCTGCTATGCACACAGGCCTGCTTCCAGGATTTGGAAGTTATGTATTACATGTTCCTACACCACATCAGAGTTTACTTTCTGATGTCTTAAAGAAGTTAGATTACATGTAAGCACCTTTCTAAAAGCAATGAGTCGTCATACTACAGAATTAGCAGTGCATTCACAAATGAGACACAAAATATTAAAGGCGTGTTCCTGATCTTGAGTCATAGCTCCTTTTGTAAAATTACATCCGAGTCTCAAAGCATAAAATGTTCAAGTTCAATCAGACTAATTAGCTTTACAGTTCCCACTGTAAAAGGATGTGATGTGATACTTTTGAGCGGAGCTGAGTAATTTTAAGAAAGAAAAGGGGGGAGTGCTATTCCTGTCTCACAGCTGATTGTATGTCAGGCCTGTTTGTCATTCATCCTGCAGTGTGTAGTATGACTGGATGGGCTGATAGAACATGATTTGTTTTTCATGAACCTCTTTTCTAGCTTGTCATTTTATGGACTTCATAATAAAAAAATAGTGTAAAAAGACATACCATTAGGGACCTGAACACACTGAAAGTGGTGTGCACATGCTGAAGTGCCAAATATGCTCCAAAAGCCTTAGAACGTGTGACAAACTGTCATGAAGCCTCTACTACATCTCTTGTCTCAATTTTCAAACATCAAATGAGCTCAAACAGAAGTTTTAACATGTTCTAAAAACTTTCTTTGATCATGAAGCCTAGTCTCTCAACAATTCTCTGGTTTTTCAGTGAAGTGAACTACACTGCAGCCTGGAATCTCTGTTAACAATAACAAACACACAGATCTGCTTTATATGCGTGCCTGGCTGTCCAGGCACTGTCTCTCCCTCTTCATCTCCCTGAAGTTCTTGTGTTTCAGCCCCATGCTGACTGTTGACTGTGTAGTTGCTGTGGCTGCTTTAACATACAATAGTCTACTGTTGTGTGAAATGTTCTCAAATTGGTATAAATTGTTTTTTAAGTTATCCTGGCCGTTCTGAATACAAAAAAAAAACAAAAAAACATGAATATCGTGCACCATTTAGTATGAAGTCATTATATAGGCTAACCTTCATCAGTGCTCTCAACTATGACTGACCTCCAGGGTCCCTGAGAAAATTTTTAAAAATGTTCCTGATAGAAAGCAACCTTTTTCTAAAATACTGCTCGTTCTGTGGCGTTTCCAAATCTGATACTTGCAGCGTGGCATAGGAACATCTATTGATGCACATTGTTGGGCCTATGACAGTTGAGGCCTAGTTGGATTTATGACAGCGTGCCAAATTTTCAGGAAAGGCCAGAGCTAAACAAAGGGAGTCTTAGGGAAACTCCATTTCCCAAGAGTCATTGCAGTTTACACCTAGGTGCAAAATTCTGGTGAGGGTCAATCCTGGACTCTCATTGAATGAGAGTTCCCGGATCCCACGTGATGCCCCGCCTTCCGGCCGTGACATCACCATTACTATATCAACCAGAGACGCTCCCAACTTGGCCTCTTCCGTGCGACCCCGTGTTGCTGTCAGGAACGAGACCCTTTAACTCCCTTTTGTCGACAAGGCCACGTGTTCTCTACCTCGCTGGACGAGCTCAGAGACTCCTTTTTATTTTCACATTTTTCTTTTTGTTGAACGGACGTCTTATTTTTATTTTTATTTCCTGGATCCACATTTAGGACACTGTGCAATACAACCTCAATTTTCCTGCAGAAGTGAAGTGCAATTTGCCTTCAGTATATCCGCTGTCTTCCCCCGCATCCCAGCCAAGGAACAGCACTGCACGCCAGCTGGTGCGGACCTCGTGGTGTTCTAGCCGCAAGAAGCCGAGCTGAACCCCAGGACTACGAGAGGTGCCCGACCACCACAGTAAGAGGCTATTTAGTGTCTGGGCAGAGCTAGTTTAATTGTCTGTTGTTTAAAGTGCCTTGAATACGGTGTGCTGCTGAAAGTTATCTTGGCGTTATTGTTTTTCTGTTTTCCTCTGTGTTACACTTGTTTCTGTGTCTGGTCACCGTGCCAGTGTGAAAACTTGCTTAACTGACATCACGGGACCACTCCCGTGATTGTTGGTCGGGTGTGTGAAACGGCAGATCGGCTTTTATCTGTTAAAACCAGCGACCGCGGTAGATGGATCTTAAATGCCGTTACCCGTGTCTCTGTGTGATTAAAGGCGATCCTCGTGTTTGCATCCTCTCTTTTCTTTTGCCTTCACCCACTCTTCTTTCTATCTGTCCCCCTTTCACCTACTGAACAAACCCACACACTACACACTCATACATGCTTAACTACACATTCGCTCCCCATAGGTGGTGAGCCAACCCCCTTAGTGTAGTGCCACTATTTTATCTCTTTCCCTTTTCTTTAAGAGCATATGTGAGCTTAGGCTATCAGCCACATACCTTTAAATCACGCGGTCACTCCTTGTGGCCAGAACCAGAAAATACCACTCCCTCATGGTACGCCCAACTTCCTGCCCCTACTTCTTCCTCTCTCTTTCTCTCCCTCTCTCTCTCTCTCACACACACACACACACACACACACACACACACACACACACACACACACACACACACTCACTCCACTCTCATCATAGCTTAGTGAAAGTAGTTGTAGTAGAATTAGTTGAAGTAGCCTGTATTAATATTTGTTCATTAAGTGTGATGTCAATTGTTAATTGAAATTATTCTTGTTGAATAAATATTGTTATATTTTCTTAAGAACTACGTCTGTGACTGTTGTGTGCATGTATTGTGACAAAAGCTGATTGACAGAGTCTGTGCTTGGATCTCACGATCCTTTGTTGATTAAGTTAAATGGTTAATGCCTTTCAGGCCTCAATTATTTAATTAATCCAATTTTGAGACTGATATTTATATTAAGGTTATTGGTCCCTGTTTACAGGGTGGTGCCCCGAACTATTAATTTTATTAACTTTTAATAATTTTAGTATTTTTTTATTATTTTAATAATTAATAATTATTTTTAATAATTATCAATTATTGCTAATAACCTTGTATGCTCCTCTGGTCCCAACAACATCAAATGAGGCTGTGTGATTCCACATGAAATAAACTGATACTTTAATTTGTACTTTAAATAATAAAGAAATTGAGACGTGGATGTACAAGCATGACTTTGTGACATGACAACAACTTTGGAAGCAAACTATGGCCTAGTATTCAGCTTTGTGACATTGAAAATTGAAAGGCAGAGCACATATAGTGATAGTCATTTGTGATTCATATGGTGCAGAATTCACTTCCTCTGCTGAATGTGAGCGGACTAGACTGCCAAATAGTAAGATCAAAGATACTATAGACTTCAACACAGAAGTCCTTTAAATTATTCATGTTCCTTTAGAATAACTAACACACAATAGTGTTTTCTGATCTGACAGCCATATTAGCAAGACAACATAATTTGTCTGTGGCTTCTATGGATTACAAATAACTGTTGGAAAAATAAATCTTTTTTATGTTGTGACAACGCTATGGTTAAGGTGAGGTTAGATTTAGGCACAAGGGGATTAAAATAATGTCTCTCCTCTTCATTTCTACAAAATTGACGGTAAAAGAACTGACGTTGCACCACGTCGCACCACCAGACTTTCATAATGCACAAGTGTGGAATAAGCATATCATCTTACTACAAAAAATGCATTCTAAACAGTTTTAAAGTTGTTAATGTTCACAAGTTCTCATTTCGGCCACAGTATCAGTGGGATTCCTAATAGGATGTTACCACCACTGTAATATCCCCTTCATACACTGCATCCGTATCATATCATATCGTATTGCATCGTGACAGGGCTGAATCGTGTCGTACCAAATTGTTAGCTCTTTAAGAATCTTTAAGATGCATCATATGGTTGAACATGTATCAAGATGCATGTCGAAAAGTTTCAGTCAGTGAGATGCACACCCCTACAGTTTTCCCATGAAGAAACACTGCAGAGGAAGTTCAAGAAGTACCCATGTCTTGCTTCCCAGCTGCTGGGTGAAGTGAAGGGAGAGTCTGTGGGATTACAACCTGCTGCAGTGAGCTGCTCCGCCTAGTTTGCAAAATTTATTCAGTACCTTTTTATTGGATAACGACCTCATATTTGCACAAAAAATCCACTTGAAGCATAATAAACACTTCAGAACACATTTACCCCAGCCTTTCTGTTGCATGAGGTATGCTAGTGAAAAACACGTCTGACTCACTTGCAGTTGAGACAAGGGGTGACCCGGGGCTTTTATGTCTTTATTTACAGGACAGCTGAAGATATGGCAGGAAAGGGGGAGAGAGAGTGGGGGAATGATGTGCAGCAAAGGGCCACATATGGGAGTTGAACCCACAGCCACCGTAGAGGACTCACAGCCTCAGGTGAACGCTCAACATACTGAGCTACCATGCCACCAGATTCCCTTATTTTCAAACCCCGGTGTTAACAGATATGAAGATTGGCACTCAGTGACAACTGTTTTCAATTAAATCTCACCATCAAGACAACTAACCACTGTCCAGCCAGTCTTGGAGAGTGGGTAGGATTGAGCTTGTTCTAGAAATATCGATTGCTGTTATATCCTTGTTTATACAACTGCATCCTGAGAGCAAACAAGCAGAAGAATAGAAGAGATGGTGTATGGATGGCACTGGGTACAAAGACAAGGATAGAGGATAAGAAAACAAGTGCTTGATTAAATAATGGATTGGTATCATCCTCTGGGAGATAGAGGTACTGTTGGTTGGTAGGCCATCATTTACATTACCTGATCCTTAAAAAATTTCAAGGTCACTTTTAAAAAATCAAACCTGTAAGAACCTGCAATTCTCTGTCCCACTGTGGCTCTTGCTCACATCATCGAAGGAAAACTGGACCTTTTTTTTAATCTAATACAAATAAAGTGGAAATATTGAGAGACTGTCTAGATATTGCTGTGCCCACAGAATTTCATTAGCACATGCAAACCAATTATTAGTCTCAAAATTGACTGCATCTTTCACTTTAACCTCATATGGAGTGGTATTGGTATTTCCAGGATCACATCTATGCAATGTGCATATCTTATTAAACCATTCTGTGCAATATGGAATCAATATCTCATCTATCTTTCAGTGTAGTTGCATCTAAGCACATGAAACCAAGCTTACAAATGGTGAGCGTCTTATCATATATTGATAACAGTAACAAATCTGAGGGGGTGGAGTGTGAGATAACAGTCTGAGCCAGACTTAAATCAAGCCCTTTTGAATCATATATGGATCAATATAGTTTCATCGACTGTTCTTGTTACATAACACTCGGTCTCTGGTGGATTGCAGTCCCCTCCAGGTCCTCCATGAATGGTCTGTTGATTAGCTCATGTCAAAAAGTCATCTCTGTCTTTTCTCCATGTGCATTACCTTCCCATTTATCTCACTTTTCAGCTCCAAGAAGAAGGGAAGAATCATGGTAATTTGTGCTCATTCTCAGAGTTTCCCTTCAATCTAACAGGTCTCATCACCCACCTTCAATTCTCAGCATGAGTGGACGGGTCCGTTCACCAAAGGCAAAACTGCTGTCTGATTGACATGGTTCACTGTGCTTAGAGGATAACGCTGAAATGGTCCTCATTACTCAGAGATCCCAACAGCTTTACCATATGTTCCAATGCTTCATTTTCCTGCCACTCTGTGTGTGTCTGTCCAGTTATGTAAGCTTGGATTTATGTAACATCTGGTAACCCTGACCATTAAACTAGCAAAGCCTGCTCCTTTTCTTCACTTATTGTAGTTGTGCGAAGGCTGGAGAAGCATACCTGGCTCTTGAATGCCATATCCATTAGATGCTGCATCCTGTTTTCCAAGTACAAGAGATGACTTTGAAGTGGCCGAGGGCATTGGAGGAAAGAGAGGTGGCATTGGTTGGTGACTGGGTCTAACGTGGTTTCCAATTCTGATGAAAAAGCAGGACAATTGGTGGGTCCCCTTTGAAGAGTAAGGGACCTTAAATGGAGGTGGCTTACTCTTCAAAGGGGATCATCATCCCAAGATGACAGAGCCAATTTAAAGTCCATTCTGAAATTATTCTACTATATTTCACAGTAGTAGAAATTTCTTGAGAGTCACTGTGATCAAACTTTATTTTCACTTTCCATCTGGTGGATGACTCATTCCTTGAGTACAAGTTCAAAAGCTTGTAGGGAAATTAATTTATAAAAGTCGAAGCAGGGAATGAAGATCCTTATGGTAATTAGTTTGTGTGTTGTGTTCTGAACTGTTAATTTAATTCCTGCAAATGACAACCATCTAATTAGTGAACAATAATGACACAACAGAAATCAAACGCCATCTGGGTTGGTTGTCGACAGATGGTACTTGATTTTCACACCTGTAATAAAATGATTCCTATTTAAATATTGAATTGCCCACATTTAAAGGCTTAAACAAGTCAAATTAGGTCTCTGACACAACTAGAAAATAATTACAGCCATTTTAAAGTTTTCAAGATTTAAAAAGAACTAGGGATGACCCAATAACACTTATTCATGTCCGATACTGATACAGTAACCTTGAGTATCTGCAGATACCAGTGCAATACCATCTTTATACCTCTCCTAAAAAAATACTTATATTTGTATGGATGCATTTTGCTTAACCTAATTATCATGCTCTATTATAATAATATAATACAAAACATATTCTCCTCCACACAGTTGATATGATGTCAGTGCTGCTGATAGGTCTCATTCACACTCTAGCTAGTGTTTACTCATGCTGCTCATCTGTGTTACTCGAGCCAAATCTCTCTGAACGGCATTTCATTCAAAGTGTAGTTAAGAATTTGATAGTTTAGATGTTAATGGATTGCATGGGATTATTCCACCCCACCCCACTCTCCACCCTCAGTCTAATTATGAATGTGAAATTATTCAAAGAATTTAAGATTATTGTTGATCCCAAAGACATTGGCATCCAAAGTTTGGTAGCTAGATATAACCAGACAATCACACAAGTTCGGTCCTATAAGTGTTTTGCTTTTAAACACTGATATCACTTTAACGTCACGTTGACTTGATATGTTCTTGACTTCATTTTGGAGAGTGTAATCAAGTATGGATTGACTGTACTGGGAACCTTACTGTATCATCAAAATCAAAGTTATCACATTTGGTTAAGACAATAATAAAAATTATCGGTCAGAAAGATAATTATAATCTCCTGGGGTGTCCCAGTAGTTCAGATGGTAGAGCGTGCATCCCATGTACTGAGACTGAGTCCTTTGCAGGTAATATGGGTTCTTTCAGTATTAGGAATCAATTATTTCTAATGGGTTTAACCATAATGGGATTCGATTTCAGGATTGATTTTTGCCTACTGACCTTATTTCTTAGCAATCAACTTGTAAAAATATGTGACACAGGTGAATCTGGTCAAATGCAAGAAATGTTATTTCATTAGTGCATTCAGCTGAGTTGCTATTTCATTTTGCACAGTTCCCACAAGTCACACTACAGATGAGAAAACCAGCAAATGTGTTAATTAAATGTTGATGTAAATAGTGATATTGCAGGTGATTATACACATAAATACACATTTGGTGTTCTAGACAAATCAACAGGAAACCATCTGATGAAACGACAGTGGGACAAGAGCAAAGATAGCAGGCCAGACAAAATGTTCTTTGCAAACACATACACAAGGCAAACACTCACTCACGGCACGAGCAAGCACACAAGTAGACAGCACTCATTACAGTGCACACGCGGAACAAACTCACTCACACACACAAACACATATTTAACACCTCCACTCGACGTTATGTTTCTGTTGACATTGCTGTAGCTGGAGGAAATGTGCATCTGTGAAGTCTTTTCATGATCAGCAAACAGTCTGATTTCATTCATACGACCTATTTTTGGACAAATGTTTACACAATGCACAATACAATACACAGATAATAGACCTCACATTTCTTTTATTTCCCATACAGACCCACAATATGCAAATGCACACCTGCACACATATACACACATATTTGTCTAACAGACTAAGTATTGATTTGTGGCAGTCAGTTGTTTAATGTACTAAATCTGTCACTGGACATCCTTGCACAACATCGTCTGGTCAGTGATGTTGTTTTTTAAGACAAATCTCCACATGTAACAAAGTAGGTCATTGAGCAGAGTGATGCATTTGGATCACATTCACATCCTGTGACAGTTCATGAGTCACAGCTTCACATCCAACACCCATACACAGAGAGAACAAGGCACACACACAGCAACCCTTCAACCAAACTGGATTTATGTAGAAGTTTACACCAGATTTTGCATATTTATATGTTTTTCTCATAGTTTTGGGAAAACTTTGTGGCAGTGCAGCACTGTGGGAAAATGTTCGTCCAAAAACCAGAACTAAGAAGGGAAACCAAATGTGCACACACAACAAAACAGTAAGTCATTTTACAAAAAAAAAACAAAAACGCACACATTTTATAGCCAACATCAGTTACAGATGGACAATGGCACTTTGGACGGCTGCTGTGCTGAGAGCTCACCCACAATTCTCTGTTGTGGGAGAGCTTGAAGCCCAAGCACCTCATTGCCAGCGATGACTGCCATGCTTCTAATTGGTGTGTATTTGACATCTAAAAGTTTAACAAAGGTCACAAAACCATTAATCATACACATAATGGATTTTCTGAATGATTGTCAATGCTGATTTATTATTGAAAGGAAGACCCAAAAATAAGTTGTATGAGAAATGCCCCTTTTGTCTCCAAAGTTGATTAAAATGGCCAAATTGGTGACCAGACAACTAGCATGCATATTGATGTTAGCATGTGCACTTCTTCCGAAGTGGGCAATTGTTTGGCAGCTCATCTAACAAGCCAAAGTGCAAGTCAGGAAATCTGTCCATGCTTGTAGAGAAAGAGTAGGTATCTCCACTTATAAGCTAATGTTTATTGAGTCTGTGCCAGGAGCTTCAGACTTCTCAGTCAGTGTTACACAGATTACAGTCAGTGCAAATGCAATGTAAAGTAAAATGGCTAGAGCACAACTACTGTATAGCCTATGCACAGACAGGTGGCATTTTCATGGGAAAAACAAATATAACTGATACTTAACACATGACAACTAATTTCAGAGATCTATACAAAAAGCATGTCTTTAAATGTCACAGATCAAACTTCAGGGCTGTTTGTTTCCTCCAGAGTTTTTCTGGCTCCTGGTGGCCAGAATAATTTACCATAGTCTTAAAATATGAAAAAGGGTGGGGTGGTCATTTAGCTCAGTTGGTAGAGCATCCACCCCATGTATGGAGGCTATCAGTCCTCTGCAGCGGCCGCAGGTTCAACTCCCACCTGTGGCCCTTTGCTGCATTCATCCTCTCTCTCTTCACCCGCTTTCCTGTCTGCTCTTCGGGTATACTATCTAATAAGGCATAAAGGCCCAAAAATATAACTTTTAAAAAAAAAAGAAAAGAAAAAGGGTTTTTACAAGAGAAATGATGTTTATATGTAAGTGTCTTGTCTTATTGCACATCTCAAGTTGCCCAAAGGAATAAAAAAATCTATTCAAGGGAGAGGTTGTAATGTGTGAAAATGCAGGTTTAGACCCAAAAGCACAACCCTCTACTTGGTTTTAAAAAACAGGCATAAAAATAGACAAGACTGGACTAGAGAAATAGAATAGAATAGAATAGAATAGAATAGAATAGAATAGAATAGAATAGAATAGAATAGAATAGGGAACAAGACACAGGTGACACAGGAGGATGTAGGAGTCAGTTGACCAGGACTGACTGGGTAAGTGTAAGGTCATCTGCTGGTATAGCAATAAAGCTTAATAGATATGCAGGGGGCTGAGGAAGTGGACGGTGGCTAAAAGGAGGGACAACGAGGCAAAATGGACAAGAATAAACATAACTGAGACAGACTGTGGGTCTCATTCACTAACAGTGTATATACACAAAATTGTGCTTAAACTGCATATGAATGTTTTACTGACAAATCTTGCATTCATGAATATTTTCTTCTCTGAATTTGTTTGTACTCTGCGAACAAATTTAGAACTGTTTCAGACCATGCATGTACAAATGATGACATCCCAGCTGTCTTAGAAAATGTTGAAACACACCTTTTAACTAAATGCAGAGCATATAAAAACCACATTCATTAAAAAGACTTTAACAGAAGTGTTTTTATGGTTGATTTATCTTCTTTTTTCCCCCTCGTTTTTCAGCTTTTATCCTAAATGTCTTGCATTTTATGAATGTATTTTGCAATACTGTTACTGCTACCACTTAGTATTATTCTCATTATTATTAGTGGTAGTAGTATTAGAATTAGACAGCAAGCACGAGCCTGGCAGTTCAGAATGATTCTGATTCACTAACATACATGTGAACAAACATGCTGATAGGTTTGGGTAGGCACTTATTTTGTGAGCACACTAAGAACATTTCTGTGCACATATCAGTAAATGAGGTCCATTATGACAGAAGCTGGAGGTTTTCCCCTTACTTTCAGTACAGACACTAGGAGCTTTTGGACCTGGCTTCAGGTGGTCTTTGCAAACTTTAGCATTACCATGGTAGATTTTTTCTTGGCTAATTGCTCTATATTGAATTTTTTGTGCCACGGAAAAAAAGGAAAATTTACCCAATTGATTTGAAGGGTCACTCAGGCTCTGTTGCTCAGTTTGCATTAACATACTGTATATCAGTGCAAGATATAAAAGATCAGGATTATATCAGTAGTCTGAGATGCACATATTTCATAATCTTTCTTCACATCAGACAAAAAGATAATGTTTCATTTTCTGACTTTATATAACATTTAAATTCATTGTTCTGTGAATTAAACATCAGGTGGAGTTAAAAGCCACAGCTACACAAACAAGTAGACAGAAAAAAGCCCTATGTCAATATGACCCAACCCACACATAACAAACCTAAGGTAAATGCCCAGCTGGAGACTGTGCAGCAGCAGGGTAAATGAGGCTGAAGAAGTCTAAGGAGGCTGATCGAGGTTATTCTGACCTCTCTACAAAGAGAAATTTCTGAGACGTGATCAATCAGGTCTAGTTCTCTTTGCAGAAGCCCTGCAGAGCTTTCCAAATGGATTGAGACCTCAGAACTATAGGTCATCATCTCACACACATGCATACACATACGCACACCTAAACACACACACACACACAAACACACAACTGATGAGGAGCCGCAGCTGTCAAAACCCCAAATCCTCACTCTTATTACCCAGAGTCACAAGAGGTTTTCTGTTTGTGTGACATTTGATATTTATGCTTGATTGATGTTTAAGGACATACAGACTGAGAGGGGGAGTGTGTGTTTAAGCTGGTGTTGTCATTTTTAGTTCTATTTTTGTTTCCATCTCTTAGAATTCAGCAACACTTTCCTTAAAACAGTCCATTTTTGTGAATTATTTTAATGGTCTTTTTTTTCTTTTCTTTTTTTTTTACCAGTAAAAAGCTACAAAGAAATTGATGAGGATGATATTACTTCTCACATGACAGATACATGTGATTGTGTTGTATTTTTCCAGGCAGCTGTTCCTGTTAATGATTTCATGTTAATATATGGGTGGATGTACATATCCTTCCTCTCTTACGGTAAGTAGAGTGGGGACAATTATACAAGCACAGTGTGTACAGTTCTGTGTGTCCCTGGCTGAGAAAAAACATGCATCACAGTTGGACACAGGTCTAAGGAAATCTTATAGGAAACTTAAAGAGCTCAGAGTTTAGGCTCTTACATAAACAGAAAATACAGATGTCACTCAGGAGTGCCACAACTGATATATTGCCAATAAACTGTAGAGGCAACTTGTCACAGGCAGTAACATCACACAGAGTGCACAACAAACATTGTCACTGACAGGCCTAACACTCTTTAAAGAAATACTGGAGAAAAAGCATAAAGTATACAGGGTTAGAACCTAATATTTGCAGTATAAAGTGATGACATTAAGTAACTGCCAAGGGCACCATGATTCCAAACCAACTGCAGGAAATGGCCCAAAAATCAAGGGGTTACAGGTCTACTCTATGGAGCCTTATCTGTTTGTGAACTGATGTTTTGCTGGACTGATGCCAAACTGCTGCCTCTATTGATTTTCATATTCACCGGTTTCTTCATGTGATGTTAACTGTCATGGCAGAAGAAACCCAGGGCAAAGAGGCAGACAAGTCAATCATGGTAAAGATGAAGCAAGAGACAGAGAATTAGATTTACTTTGACACCTTCACTTCCCTGACTGCCAAAACTCTAACTGGCAGGATGGCAGGTCACAAAAACAAAATAAAGAAACAAGCAAAACGTACCTTGTG
This sequence comes from Lutjanus campechanus, assembly GCA_027495735.1. Lineage (NCBI taxonomy): Eukaryota > Metazoa > Chordata > Actinopteri > Lutjaniformes > Lutjanidae > Lutjanus > Lutjanus campechanus. The sequence continues at coordinate 3,493 of JAJHUR010117990.1, read as the reverse complement.
AGTCCAGGTTATTGTTGCATTGCTCCAGTGCAAATGTAGCTAGTGTTGAAGCTAGTTCTCCTGGTATTTCTGTTAATTTGGATATGTTATCCTTGTTATAACTTGCTGATGAATGGCATTTTTGGTCATGTTAAGGCCCATGCTGGTTTGGTCATATTGTGAACAACTCCCCCTTAGGAAAAGCTGTATAATTTCAATTTCAGTTTATTTAAAAAAACAGTCGTACAAAAAATTAAAATATTTTACAATTGTGGTCCTGGCTTTTCATTGTCATTGCTGCTGACATCGTCTCCTGTGTTGGCTGCAGTGGTCTGTGAGTGTGACTAGCCAGCTGACTAGCGAGCCACTCCCACATTCGCTTCTGGAGCCTCCACTCTGAAAGCATCGGAGCACATTTTCAATTTTCCATTTTTGTAAAACTGATCATTTTCAAACAATAAATTTCTCCAAAAACCAAACTGGGTTTTTGTTACAGTTTACACTAGATTTTTGCATATTTATCTGTTTTTCTTGTCATTTGCCAATACTTGGTAGCAATGCAGTATTGTGTGAAAATTAGCGCACAAAGGCACCATGTCAACAATATTGCATTTGTAACAACAAACCCACAGTTTAAGGTTAGCAGTGGAACTGAAGGAAAACACCATTATCTTTCAGCATCATGCCTAACTGGCTTTCGGTCAAACAGGTGACCAGCTTACTATCTAGCCTGCAAATCGATAGTAGCATGTGTGCTTTTTTCCACTGGGCAATTGCTTAGCAGCAGATTTGACAAGCCAAATTGCAAGTCAAGAAACCGGTCCATGCTTGTTGACAAAAAGGAGATATTTCTTCTTGGAAGCTAATGTTTGTTGTGGCTCTTAAGTCGGTGTTGTGAACTCCTGACTTCTCAGCTAGAGTCACACAGATGACACAGTTAGTGCCTTGTGCAGATGCAGTTTAAAGTAAAACGGTTGTTTGCAAAGCACAAACACATTCACTATCTAAATGGTAAGAGCATAACTACTGTATAGCCTTTGTTGATGAGAGCAACAAATATAAGTGATACTTTTTGTCAATAAAATTACACACACCTGACAGTGACCAGCACTAATGGCGAAAGAGCGAGGGCATCTGGTGGACAGGTATAGCAATAAAGTTTGATAGAGATGTGACCAAACTTGGTGGTTTTCCCTATAATTTCAATATAGAGAGTGAGAGGTTTTGGACTCAGCATCAGGTGGCCTTTGCAAACATTGGCATTAATTTTACGATGGTAGATTTCTGCTTGTCAGAAGAGAATGAACATGAAATAGCATACGAAGTTTGGGGAAAAAAAGGAACAAAAAGACAACTTGGGTTGCTGTAACTGATCCAGAGTGTTGCACTGTGGGATGCAGTAGGCGAGGTAGATTGCTTGATGCATACTACATATTAAATGCTACATTTTGGCTACATACTGTCGGGATAATAGGCAGTACAGCTTAAGAGCACACAACCCAGCTAGCGGCTCTTTGAGATTGTATTAAATGTAAGGCTAAGGCTGACAGGAATATCATTAATTTTGTAGGTATTTAGTCATAAAGCAAAGTATGGTGGTGTGTCCCAAATCACGTACTTCCCTAAAGAAGAGTACTGAGTTGCACAGTACGCAATTTTCGACAGGTTAGTACTGTCTCAAATCAAACACTGCCATTGCGCACTTATCGGAAATGATGCAATAGCTGCTTCTTCTACCTTTTAAAGTCTGATTGCAACTCGCCGTTTTAGCTCTGTCGCTGACACTTGACATTTGTTTTTTACATTTTTCTTATCAAAGCGAGCGTGTTTTGTTGATATTGTTTTGTTTTGTGTGTACGATGAGTGTCTTTTCAAGATATTTACGCCGGTATCAACTCCGTAGACGTCTCATCCTCATCCTCCTTGCTGGAAATGTACGTATATATATTTAACCTACGTTATGCTATTATATATTTGCTATATACGCTGTTACGCTAGTTAAGGTTAACGTTAGACACACAAGCACCAAACGTGCACCACAGCATAATGTTTGAATTAGCGTTTTTCGTCCCAGAAGAAAAAAAACAAATGATATTACTGATACCTTTATCCAACAACAGTATCGCGCAAAAAAATCAAATGAATTACTTACATCGGTAAAAGGACGAAATGTCCACCGTGCTGTCCTCGCTGCCCATGTCGCTGCCGCTCATCTCCACCGCCGCCATTTGAAAAATAGTAACGTACTTCCGCTACGTCACTAAGATGGCGGCCGTTGAGTGTGGAAAGTGTCCAGCGATC
>JAJHUR010117985.1:0-25309 GCA_027495735.1 Lutjanus campechanus | reverse complement strand
ATAATTCCAAAAGGTATGTTTGGCGCAAACACAACACTGCACATCACCAAAAGAACACCATACCCACAGTGAAGCATGGTGGTGGCTGCATCACGCTTTGGGGCTGTTTTTCTTCAGCTGGAACTGGCGCCTTAGTCAAGGTGGAGGAAATTATGAACAGTTCCAAATACCAGTCAATGTTGGCACAAAACCTTCAGGTTTCTGCTAGAAAGCTTAAGATGAAGAGGCACTTCATCTTTCAGTACAACAACAACCCAAAGCATACTTCCAAATCAACAAAAGAATGGCTTCACCAGAAGAGGATTAAAGTTTTGGAATGGCCCAGCCAGAGCCCAGACCTGAATCCGATTGAAAATCTGTGGGGTGATCTGAAGAGGGCTGTGCACAGGAGATGCCCTCGCAATCTGACAAGATTTGGACCGTTTTTGCAAAGAATATTGCCAAGTCAAGATGTGCCATGCAAGGTGATCAGCTCTTTATAACTCTGAGTTGTCTGTCAATGTAAAGCTAAGCCTGTTATCCTCAGAACAAAAGAGCCCCAGTGCTCTGAAATAACACACTCCGGGCAGTGAGTTAAGTGGCTGCCTGTCTCGCTGCTTGCCAAACTCCATAAACATTTTGCTCAATTTAACAGTTACTTACTGATTCGGTGAAAACTCTGCATTAATTTGAAGTCTTTTTTAATGTGAAATGGAGAGACAAAACAATTATTCTGGGGCTGTAACATTCACGTCAAGTCAATTTAACGTTTCTTTGATCTCTGATGACACATCAGGTCTATGGTAGGTCTGTAAATACTGTACAATAAATACTGTATATTACAGATTTATCTTTTTTAAGGATACTTCAGATTGGTGAAGTCACACACACAAATTGACAGATCGAGGCAGCAGTAGAGCAGTAAGACCTGTGTTCTGTCAGGTAAAATCACAGATTTTTGCCTATTGAGATTGGTTGGTTTGGGGAGAGAGATATGTGGCATATATAACAATGGTTTCCTGTCAGAAAAAGCTGTCCAATGGCAAAGTTAAGTGACAAAGGTACTCTAAATATAATATAGTTGGACCCTTTTCAGTGACTGAAATACCATTTTTTGCTGACCTTGTCCACTGCAGTACATTGCTTCGCCTCTTGTGCTGGTACTCCTGCTGCTTCTCCAAACTGGAAGCATGGCAACCACCATCTACTATAGCTAATACAGTGTATGAGTACTTCATGCAACTAGCCTTGACCAACGTTCATGGTTTGTTACACAGAACCATGTGGGAAGTCGTCCTTAGAAACTGTTTGGAAAAGGGCACGCACTTTTAAAAAACATCCGACAAGTGATTGGATAAACCATCTGTCTCTTGTGTCTAACACAGGCCAACTCCAACGAGTTAGTCTTCTTTTAATGAAGAACTACTCTACAGTTCTGACAGAACTGATGCTAGCCTCCTCTTGTGAATATGCGAGACAAGTCACTTCCATGGATGCTTGTTGCTGTCGTCACATCTGAAACCAGTGGTCAGTCGTGCCTCCTAGGACACTGATTGGCTGCACTTCTGGTGCGGACACAAACAGATAACCTGAGGCCTGGCAAGATGGATTTTCACATGATCTTGCAAATCCAGCTGCCTCGCAAGGTAATCATACGACCCCCGCTTAAAATAACCTGAGCTGTCCTTTTAATGATAACATCTAGACATTTTTACTTTTCGTCTACTGACAAATTCCAGGAGGAAAGTATATATTTTTTTGGCAATCATCAGTTTGATGACTATAAATGCAGATTTTAAAAATTTATATTCATAAAGTTCATTAGGTGTTAGATATTAGTCTGAAAACATTCTCTTAAATGTGTTATCTTGTTAAATATGGCCACCAAAATGCACTTTCTGCAGTTAATGATCATTTATTACTTTATTTTCTTACTTAAAAATTCACACGTTTACTGGGTATTCATGAGATGATAATCTGTGTGGCTCCCAGATGGATTTGAAAGTTAAATGGATTACTTTGCAGAATACACTTAACAGACAAAGGACTCAACACTTGCTTATTTTTGCAACCTCTGACATCACGACTATCCTCAGATCTACACATGAGTCTATTTTTACAGGTCTGTAAGTGCAGACAAAAGACAAAAATTATGCTTTTGCTATCAGAAGTCTTTGACTCTTAATAAGCTGCATATATTTCCTCAGGCGTGTTGTTAAGTCTTTTATTTAAAAAACAAAACAACCCCAACACAAGGCTCTCTTTTTAAACGTACCATTAAATGATTCATCTTGCTCTTGCTCTCATTAATAACAGTAACAAAAAACATCTTTTAGAAGCAGTAATGAGTCTTTTGTGTGTTTTACTGAAGAAAACATTTCACAAATACATTCTGTTAATAAACAATAATATTAAATGTATTAATCAGTGTAATTAAAGCTGACCTCTGCTGTATGTGCGCTGCCGCTGAACTCTGCGAGGTGACGGCGCAAACAGCCTTCAGGAGCACGGACAGCGATCATCTGTCAGAGCAGTGCGACATGAACACAGATCACATGACGGCGAGCCGTCTACACCTGACCCCAGTCTCGGTCCTGGAGGAGCGCCGCAGCTGCGACCACTCAAAGGGTTTGTCAAAGGGAAGCGGAGAAGCGCATCCAGGAGCGCGAGCATTTGTTGTGACTTCCATACGTGACATTTGCTCTTCTTGTTTTGTGCAGGCTGCAACATGCTGGGTCACTGTAAGGAGGATGATGTTCTCAGCCGTGACCGTTTCTGTGTGCTCTCCGGGGCACGACAGCGCCTCAGGAAGGAACCCCTCTGGCTCGTAACAGACATTTCATGAAAAATGCATTTTGAAGGAGTCCAGTTCCCATTGCAAACACTGATACAAAGATGGGTCATGTTAGCATATTGCATGAGAATACATTATTTAGATTTTTGGGACAGAAAAACACCAAGAATCAATATCAAGAAAACATCCCTAGTGTAAGGTTATAGAATCTATTGTTTGAAATGACTAGACTGATAAAGCACTGGAAAGGAACAGACCCAGAGCTGAGCTGGATCAAAACAGAACAGGAAATAGTAAGTCCCCTCAAACCTTTGGATGGTTTTTTCGCATGGTTCAACTTCTAATGGACATGAGCACTCTTCAAACCCAGTACTGGCTCATTCTAAGGCAGCGTGGAGAGAAGTACTCAGGATGTGTTAAGTATCTCACTTAAGACAATCATATACATGTAGCTCTCTATGGCACAACCCAACTGTACTAAAACAGTAGTATAAAAGGGATATACAAGATAAGTGACCTGTACCTGGATGGGGCGTTTGTATCTTTTTCTGAACTTGTCCAAAAATAGGATCTGGAATATACAAGCCTGGTTGTATACTCCTCAATTATACTGGGAAGATGTATTATAAAACATCAAACCTTGTAACAGGCCAACCTCTTAGTGCTTACATTGTAGACGTCTTACATGAGATTTTCCATCTGAAAATTCCATCTGAGTTGACGTCTCAGAGTTGACGAATTTGAGATGCACCAATCAACCGACCAGAGACTGGAACTGGCCGGTTTTCGGCCGGTCAGTGTCACATATCAGATTCTGTACCCGTCAAATTCACACACATGCTCCACGGGATGGTCAGGACATGCACGCAGCTACACAGACAGTAACGTCACAGCCACAACAGCGCCGGACACAGCCACACACTCACATACACATGTACAGTACATACACATGCTTGCATGAAGTCTGCATTAGTAATAGATTCCAAGAACAGATTAGAGAGGACAGTCTACAAGGAGACGGAGCAGCTTAGCAGCTGATGGTGTCACCAGACAAAAGTAAATTTTCTAGCTCTTTAGGCTAATATTGCCAGCAGTAGACAAATGTTCACAGACTGACAGTTTTAATCTCACCTCCTGTTCTGGCTGAAGGATAAACAACCTGTGTTGATGCGTCTCCTCAAACTTTTTTTTTTTTTTTCAAACAGTTTACAGAAAATCTGGGACACAACTTTAAAGGGCCACCATTTTCTTTTAAAAAATGATTTTAAAACAAAGATGTCCCAATTCACAAAAATGGATGAGATGTGTTGCACCAGAGTGCGCTTCACATCCATACACAAAGTTAGCTTCTTCCTTCTCCTTTTTTGAACATGTAGATACCTTTAATTTATTTGATTTTCTGTGAGAAATGTCATGTGAAAAATGCTTCCTTGTTGATTCTCATGTTCAAAAATAAATTTCATTTCATTCATTCATTCATTCATTCATTCATACACGTCTGTTTGGAATTCTAATCCCGGTTTCAGTTAGACTCAACCTAAATCCAGCCAGGTCTGCAGTCACCTGTACCTGTTGCTCTTAAATCTATATTTTGGTGCACGCTCTACACTCAGGTCTTGTCGTGAATGCCAATAAGTAGACGCCCAGGGCAAATCATGATGGTATGCTGGATTGAGGAAATTCGTCTGTGTGGAAAATAAATGTGATTTTATTTGGGATTATGAGTCATAATGATAGGTTGTCATGGTTGCCTTTCAGTATGCTGGTGTGTTTGTCAGTTTGTCAGCTGGCTGAGTCATTTGACCTTGGAAAATTCAAACATATTAATGCGGGTGAGTGGGCTACATTACAGTAGCACTGTCTGTTCCTTGATAAGCCTTTATTAAAAATGATTACCTGAATAGCTGGTGAGAGACAAAGAAGAAGAATCGAGGGAGTGAAGGAATTGTGGAGGAGGCGGGTGGAGATGAAAATACACTGTGTGTGTGTGTGCATGATTGTGTGTGTGTGTGTGTGTGTGTGTGTGTGTGTGGCATTCAAGGTGGCAATTTTCCTGTCAGCAGCCAGCAGAATGATTTGATTTCTTGGTAACAATGAGGGATTCATGTATACAGATTGAGTCAGTGTTCTTGAGCGTCCGAAGGTTACAGCTGGAGTGTTTGGACAGATTTACTGAGAAAAGGTAGGTGGGGGTAGCCGGAGAGAGTGAATGAGTGCAAGAGTGAGAGCGTATATAGGGGAGACGGGGACTCTTAGCCTGTCTTCATTATCATTTCACTCAGCAGCCGATGCGGCTCTTCTTCACGCAGGCGGGCTGAATAGGTGAGCGACACAGAGATGCAGAGGGAAAAAACTGGAGAAAGGAGGGGGCAGCTACTATAAGTGCATCAGAGGGTGGGTTGTCACGACGACGGACAGTTCTGACCTCACGGGTTTTGAAGTGCATGCCAAGACAGATGTCGCTGCGATGCATCATGTTCATTGCTCCAGTGATGAGACCAAATAACCCGCTTTTACGACCCAGAAGGCTGCTCGGTATAATACCGAGAAGCCAGTGGGGCTTATTTATTTTTTCCTGATTACTCTACTTCTGAAGATTATTTGAGAAAAATAACCACACTGCTTTGTCCAAGCCAGTGGCTGAATAAAAGACATGCATAATTTAACAAACTAGACAAGATGACCTCTGCCATTTTACACACATTTTGCAATTATGGATTTGGCTGCCACATAAATCAGCTGACTGTGTTTTCTTCTCATCATTAAAGGAGAACTATGTAAGTCCCTAGCATTCACAAATGAGTACTGGAGTCCAAATAGTGAATTGGAGCCATAAACTGTATAATAAATAGGCTGAATCCCTTTTTAATGTACGGGCTGTGGTTGAAGCAAAGACTCAAAGCTCAGGCAGGCTGCAGGAACACTGCAGGAGTGCAGGATGAACGCAGCATTATATTTCTGACACTAACAAGTGATGAACCCCACACTGTAAGTTAGTCAGCTGTTTATTTCTGCTTATTGACTGTCATTGTAAAGTTAAGCCTGTTATCCTGTAGACAAAAGTCCACTACCTAAAAATACACTCTGGATTTTGAGTTCGGTGACTGCGGTACTGCCTACCAGACTCCATTGACATATTGTTCAATTTAACCATATCCTTATAAAAAGATAATGATTGATTCCTTATGACTCATGAACAGACACTTACTCATTCTGCAAACATGCCGCATTAATTTTTAACTGAAACAGGCAACCAAAAACAGTTGTTCCGTTAGCATTGTTTGTGGAGAAGCCTGTATTACAATTTAGCACATTACCTTAATCTCTGATGACATATTATGGGCATTTTATGATCCATTTCTCCTTTAAGTATTTGCTATATCAGGCACAAGTCACTAGTAATTGGTATAACTGTCTAGAACACCCTAATCTCCTAAAAGCGATATATAAATAACATGCTGGAGTCGTTCCTCAGGGATCTCGAGCCATGTTGACATAATACTTATTGGGATTCTCCAAGGACTCAAGGATGCTGTGTACATCCCTTCTCATGTCATCTAAGTTGTATCCAGCAATAGCAATACTTGTAGTTGTATAAGGTTTTTGAAACACAGCCAAACAAACCCAAGATTTTAAAAGTGTTGCACTGATCTTAATTTCAGGCCACTTGCATGGCTATTTTCTATGGAAAGGCATATTACTTGTATTTCACCCAGATGGGTGTGGTTTTGTAGGATGTAGGAGTCCATGTTGCAGTGTTATTTTCATGATTGAAGTTTGAGTTAGTGAGTTTGATACAAATAACTATCATGCTAGTGTCTGAATGTCATAAGATATCTCTTGCACTTAGTTTTTGGTAGGCTGCTTTATTTGATAACCTGTGTGCATCTTTGTGAGAATGCAGAAATATGACTAGGTGACATGCAGGAGCCATGGTCCCCCTAACAGTACGTAAACCCCACAGACTCGTGAATGACACCACCTCCCCACCCTCCTCCCTACCAGTCAGTTATAAAGTAACTTAAGCAGCTCTCTTTGTCCAAATCAGCCCAGCAGTTCACTTCAGGTCATTTCAGTTCCAACAGCCCGACACAGAAGATAGAAAAATACCACCCTGTCACCGTCCTCTGGTTCTGGTGGCTCAAACATGTCTGGACGTGTCCAATAAAGCTGCTAGATGGAGCATCTATGTTCCAGGTGGTTTTCAGGTCATAGTGGTGTTTAACACTGGGACAGCAGAGCAGAGATGCCCCCAACTCATTTTTTCATGATTATAAGGCCTAATTTTAAACACTTGAAGATGTTTTTTTAATAGTTCAAATTTGGCTGGGTGGTTGTTCCACCTTTTTGTCATCTGTCTAATGCACGTTCAAGAGTTAAACCACTTAAATGATAATCCTATTGAAGATACAACCTCATGAGTTCCCATAAATGCAGCATTATGTCAATAAAAACAAACAATAATCATTTTATTTGATAAAGGGAAGACTATAACCCATTAACATTCTAAGAATAAAGAATAAGCAGCACAGACAACACTGTTATGTAAATGTTTGAGCAACAATGAGTGATTATAGTTCCTAGTTATCTTGTATTGTCTAGATGTGAATAGGCCTTGAGAACCGGATCCATTGAACTACACAGGGTCCTATTATTAGCCCATCAGAACAACATTTTACACACTACAGTCCGGGGTGATAAATGTCTGGTCAAAGTAAAGCCCCATACGATGAAGAATGGCCATTCAGTCACGGTGGAGTTATAGCAGTTTGAAAAGGTCTTCCTGTCTCCTCTACAGGTCTTTTCAGGTCCTCTTTTGTGGACTGCATAGGTCACTTTTATTATAAATTTGAATATCAATGGTCTCCATTGTTCGCACCTCTTATCCCTTTAGCCTCTCGGCGCTGGCAACCGCTTGCTCAATTTATTTTTTAATTTTTTTCTACCCCATTTGTGTCTGGGGATGATAATTGAATGTTAACACCACACAGAGGGATGCATCAATGGAATGTATTAAACCACCCACTGCACCCCACACTTATCAAGTGACATTATTGATGTTTTAACACTTTTTTTTTCATGTGTCAGAATGAATTTTGTTTTCTGTATAGGCTGCATCACCCCAACAGTAGTTTCAACGCTGAGGTAATTATGTGTTTCGTTTCAAATTTATTGCAGTATGTCTGCATCAAAGTAGGGTTTTCACCTTGAAGTCACAAACATGAAGTACCTCTGCAGCTAGAAGATAATCAACTGTCTAGCTAACTAAAAAAAAAGAGCTTCCAGGAAGTAAGCGGTAAGAAAATCTAGAGCAACTACTGTTCTTGTGAATGCATTTCTGCTACTGCAGTTCGAGTTTATCATGGTCCAACTTTGCCAACTTGCAGCAGCAACTCACCACGTGACCATGGCAACCACAGAAACCACAGCGAGGGAAAAGATACATGAGCTGGTTTTGCTAATTTCAGAGTTCCCTGAATGATACACCTTTTCATCTGCACAGTATTGACATGTCAGTTAAGAGGAATGGTATGGAGGCTTGATTACCCCGTCTGCCCAGTAAACAACATTAATGATACATGTTAGCAAAACTTGCTATAGTCTATCAATGGTGCCAATCAATTATGCTAATCATCTCCTCATTCCTAATCATTTCTGAAGATCGATTCTGCTAGGCGGCAGCCTCATGCTGTTTGAAAGATCTTTTACTGTGTGTTTAGCAGAGCGCAAGATGCCGTGTATTTGCACACAAAGTCAATGGAAAGACGCAATAAGGCAAGAATATACGTCGCTCTCGCGAGACTTCGTATATATCTTAATGGATGCATGTGCGTTAGTCTCGCGAGATGTTTACATCCTACCGGCTACGTGCTACAACTGACATTTCTGCTAAAAACATGGCGTAAATAGCGTCTTTTGCAGTTAATTTTTAATGTTGCGGCTCGCGGACACTTGGATTACACCACACAAGCAGGATGGAGACATTTTGTGTTTGTTTTGTGTGCTATTTTTAATGTTTTATCACCGATCTCTGCCATTGTACTGGATGAGGCTGCTACCCTGTTTCTCCTAAAACTCCAGGATTGTTTTTGAACTGAAGACCTTCACCCATCATCACATCGGTATAGTGGTGAGTACATACTGAGTGGCTTATTCTCACAGAGTGGAATATCGCTTCAAGAACCTACGAGCATGGATTCAGGGGGGAAATGTGTTTTTTATAGTAACGTTAATATGCTATTTTAGTTTTTTAAACATACAGCATAATTCATATAATTTCTAACGTTAGCATGACCTAACGGTAGCTAGTGAGTTTATGAAAACTGAAGCGTCACAATTTAGCCAATTTAGGTGGACCATACACAGTATAATCTAATAAATATAATTCTGTTTTGCATTACTGTGGCTCAGCTGCAGGGGGAAAAATCTGGAAACAACATGGACGGCTTTTCGTCAGATGCACAGTACTAAGAGAAACCTAACTGGTGAGCTTTTAATGTAATAAGAAGAGCGAGTTCAGGGAACATGGTGTAAATTTCAAGTTGTTAAAATCCACAAAAGCAGACTAACGGAGAAAGACAAATGAAAACATTACATGACTTCAACCACTAATGAAATACACTTTTTATAGTGTACGTTAAGAGCAAGCAGTTGCATATTTAATTGTCTCAAGTTGTGTTTGTGTCCACCTGCTGAGAGTCCCAATATTCACTCTCTTTTTGCTCTGTTTCGGTCTCCACCAGCTCCTAGGGGGGAAAAAAGAAAAATCTGAATGGGTATGGACGTTGTATTTTCTTCATTAGCTAGTTGCTAATTTTGTCTGTCTTTTGGTGCTGGGAAGGTAGTGTACAGCAGATTTATCAGAGTTTGTTTGCTGACTTACAGCTGCCTCCTGCTGCTGGAAGCACAAGGAGCAAAACTGAAACAGAAGAAAATGAGAAGGGGGGAGGGCGGCTAAAAATCCCTGCAGAGCCGGGTGGTAACTCTCTGTTTGTTTTTAACTGTGAATAACCCCTTTCATCGGTCATCCGACACATTGTTAATACTAAAATATTGATTCACAGAGTGTTAACCTTGAATAAACACACACACTCTAATAGGATGTGTGCGTGATCCACTGTCGTGTAACATTAGGCTCTACCCATCATATCCACGTATCCAAAGGGTCATGGAGAGGACAGGAACCACTCCAAACGCTTCCTGATTTTTTTGCATCCGCCAGGAAGGATATCCACCGGACACGAGGGTTGTCTAATTATCTTCGGGAGCCAGAAACGGAGAGAAAAGCTGCGAGCTTGAAGAGAAAGCAAATCACAGTGTGTATCTTTGTTAACAAGCATGTGAGTGTATGTAGTGCCACAGGCAGGTAGGGTAAATAAGAGCTCTGTGCGTGTATGTGAACGCGTGTGCGCTCTGCTAATTAACAAATGGTACACTGCGATGGCCTGCGCCTTCATACAAACCAGTGCCCACACTCTTCACACCACACATGCCCACACATGTAGCCGTGCTCTCTCTCTCTCTCTCTCTCTCTCTCTCTCTCTCTCTCTCTCTCTCTCTCTCTCTCTCTCTCTCTCTCTCTCTCTCACACACACACATCAGGAGATTTTCATGCCTTTGATGTTTACTGGATAGCCACCGTTCTCTTCCTGTGGCTGTCAGCACTCGGGCTCATCCCTGCACTTCTGTTTGAAGTTTAAACACTCATTTGGGATGCATTCTTCTTCTTTTGCTCTTACGCTTTCAACAGTTTTTGTGGGGCACCTTATAGTAGACCACTGCTTTACATCATATGCAGGACACACTGCTTCCCTTGCTACTGTAAATCTCTGAACTGCCGCCATGTGTTTGGTGTGTGTAATCATGGGAAACACTGCCCAGCAGCACTAAGCAGTGCAACTGGTGTCGCCTCAGCATCATGCTCTGCATACAGCACAGGCTAACTTCTCATCCTTGAGGCAAATTTTATTTTCTCAGAAAAACAGCAGCATTGGTTGTGTGTCTATATGCTTACCACTGTAAAAAAATTTCACTGGAAAATAACAGCTAAATACTGGTAACAGAGATTACGACATTTTACTGTTATTTTACAGTGCATCTACCGTGATTTATTTTAACAGTATATTACTGTATATTGGATTACATCATATAACAGTAGGATAACTGGTTTTTATGGTAATTTTACAGTATATGCCAGCGTGTTTCTGTTTATTTACATGATTCTGCAGTAGAACTGACCAGAACTACTTTCTTTTCTACTAGAAAGAAAGTAGTTCCAACATAAAACTGCTCTATAGATTATTCTGACTAACCAGATCATGATTTTTGGAAAAAGACACTGGTTTTGATTTTTTCAAACGCTTTTTAAAATTCTTTTGGTGCTTTTAGCACTACAAGACGAGCACCATTTAGTCCCATTAGACATCTCACATCTCCCACAGCCATCTTTAAGGCCAGTACTTCCAAAATTCGGCAACTCACACTGAAAAAATTTAGATGCATAAATAGCACTACAGGCCAGAGGAAAAATGTGTATCTCTGACTTTGAGGTGAACTGTCCTTTTTTTAAAAAAAAGTTAGCATCTGGGCTGCCTCAAAATTTTGAGAGAGAAGTTGATGTTGATGTTGATTGTAATTTTGTAGTGATTCAAAAGAAAAACCTTTTTTTTTCAAATAAACCTGATATTAATTCAGTTGTGCATGAGAATAACTCTTTGCTTACATTGACAAATGTTTATTTATATAATTTATACAGTTTTAATTAACTTATTCAATAATAACATCATGGTTCACAGTGTTTTAATTGTGAAAAAAGCAACAATGACTTCACATGGTACATGTGACTGCAGGAGCACTACAGGAGCGTATAGGACACACGCAACATGGTAAACGAGCCCTCCCATGTAGGCTAATCAGCTGTTTATAACTGTCAGTTGTATGTAAAGTTGAGGCCATTATCCTAAAAACAAAAAAACCCACTGCTCTGAAAATACACACTGTGGAGTTGGAGTTCAGTGACTGCCTGTCTCACTGCCTGCCAAACTCCTTTAGCAAATTGCTCAATTTAACCATTATAAACATCAACTCCTTCTACAAGATTATTAATGATTTCTTATGACTCAGAAACAGACACTTCCTCATTTGACAAACTTTCAGCATAAATTTTAACTCAAATTACAGTGAAATAAGCCAACAAAGATGTTTTTTTCTGGCATTTGAGCAGAAATCAGTAAATATATTACGGAATTCTCCTTTAAGATAAACAATAGCAATCAAAAAGGTGGGAAAATTCATGCTGTACTTTTAACGCAATCACTGTAAAAGTCTTACACTTTTTTTTGACTTTTTGCTGTCCTTTTATTTCCAGGAAATTGTTAGCTACAGATTTCCGATTTCAATATAACAAATTAATTCTGTATAGGAGGTCACAACACAAACAAACAAACAAAAAAATACTCTGTCTGAGTGGGTGTTAGGTGATTATGGCACAGTCCGACCGGAACAAAAGAGTTTGACAGAAAACAAAAAATTGAGAACGATTGCCCTGATGCAGTGAGTAAGAAAGCATTATTACAAGAGAGAGAAACAAGTTAAAAGTTAGAGTATCGGCCTAAAAAAGGTTAATAAAGGCAGTGAAACTTTGTTGTAGAGAAATGAAAAAAGAAAAGTCATTTTCTAGTCTGGCTGGCTTGTTTTGTTCAAAAAGTTATGCAAATTATAGTGACATGATCGATGTAAGAAGAAAAGAAATCGGCTGCATTTTAAGTGGTCTTTTTTCTTTTTTGATGAAATTACAGCATATACACCAACCAGTTGGGGCCTACTGCTGTAGGAAATACTTCTTGCAGTATATTTTTTTTTTAATTCAAATTCAAAATGTCTTTGTAAAGCAACATATCACACAAAAGCAACATATCACACAAAAGCAGTGCAGAGTGCTCTTCATAAAGCAACAGTAGACCACAGGAAGGCTCTTAAGTGACCACCTGCTCTCTGTGAGATCAATCACTCATCCATAATGTCTCATTTGTAAGCTAGTGGGTGTAACAGGTGCGCGGATCCATGTGTGCACGTGTGACTGTGTGTCACGGCATGTGATCACATGTGGGTCAGCTGATTCATTCTGGAGGAGAATGTAAGGAAAAACAGGTGGACGACATGATCGCTTTCACATGTTTTTTCACGAGAGTTCATAAATAGCTGTTGAAGTTCTTATTTCCACTGAAATGTTAGTTTATAAGGCAGGATTAACTTAACAGGCAGAGAGATGCAAAGGCTCACTGTGGTATCACTTATCTATTTATAAGCGACATTAGCATATGTCTCATTCACACGTATGTCCCTGTGATGATTTTTGCTATACAGCATAAAACAAAGCTGCTTGTTGGTAGGGGTGTACCATGTCTTGTTCACAATATATTGTTATAATTTTCTTTTCATTTAGAAAAAAATGTGATAATTTCCGTTTTTTGTAATGAACTCCTCCATCAAAATATGGCAGCGACTTCTAAATGGCAGTATTGCTTTGGTTACAAAATCTCACATGCACAATAAAGCACTGCAATATGTAAGAAGTGCGAGAAGGTTGTAACAGTAAAAAAGAGGCAATACAAATAACTGTTTCCACCACCTCAAGCAGAAGCAGCCGGTTGAGTACAAGGGACAAAAATTCAACAAGGACACTTAAACAGCTTTTGTGAGTTCTAAATCAAAAATGTTTTTCTGTATTTTGTTATAAGTTCAGTAATACTGTTAGTGCAGAAATCACCCACCCCTACTTATTGGTGGGGTATTTCATAGCTATTAGGGCAAAATTGTGTTTCAGTATCCCAAAATGTCAGATGTTATTATTATTATTACAAAACTTTTGCATCTTCCATAAAAGTGCACTTAAAAAATTGCACATCATCATCGTCTTGAGGTGTTTAGGTTCTTAGGTGCAAAAAGGAAAACATAGACTTTACTTGGGCAGGCGGCCAAGATAAATTAACAGGCGCCCAAGTAGATTTGGTGACCCATTTAACACTTTTATTGTTATTTTTGATCCATCGAGACAATGGCGCCAGGTTGGTCTAGTAGATGCACTCCATACACTCTCCACATTACTCACTCAGTCAAATTATCCAGTGACACAACTTCTCTACCGTTGCTATGCAGATGACACACAGATATACGTACATACCTGACCCTGAGACCTGATGACCCAAGAAGCCTAGCTGCTGTTTTAGACTGTCTTAGTGAGTGATCAATTGTTGGATGACTCAAAATTTTCTTCAATTCAATAACCCCATATCGGAAATTATTCTGTTCAGTCCACCCACTTCCATCAGTTGTATTGAGAAAAGCATTGGTCCCCTGTCCGGTAACATCAAATCCACTGCTGTAATTTTTGATTCAGATCTCATTTTCCAACCACACATCAATGAAGCGTCGCCTTCTGGCTAGGCTCTCTTTTCATCACAATGGTGCGAGGCGAAGCTCTCAATCTACCGGTCAATCTTCGTTCCTACTCTCACCTATGGTCATAAAGGATGTGTCGTGACCGAAAGAACAAGATCCCAGTTACAAGCGGCCCAAATGGATTTTCTCAGGAGGGTGGCTGGCATCTCCCTTAGGGATAGAGTGAGAAGCTCAGTCATCCATGAGGAACTCGGAATAGAGCCGCTGCTCTTTTGCGTAGAAAGGACCCAGTTGGGGTGGTTTGGGCATCTTGTAAGGATGCCATCTGGTCGCCTCCCTAGGGAGGTGTTCCAGGCACGAGGACTAGGTGGAGGGATTATTTCGCCACCCTGGCCTGGGAACGCCTCGGGATCCCCTAGTCAGAGCTGGTTAATGTAGCTGGGGAAAGGGATGTCTGGGGTCCCCCGCTGGAGCTGTTACCTCTGCGACCTGATTTCGGATAAGCGGTTGAAGATGGATGGACATCAGTGAAGTTTTCCAGTCGTGTTTCCTTCGGTTAAGAACCATTTCCTACCCCCCACCCCCACCACCCCACCCCCTACACACACACTCTGAGTCTTGGATCGTGTGGATTCCTTTTTCTAGGTCAATTACTGTAACTCACTCCTGTCTGCCATTAACCTCAAACCAGAGCATGTGCATCCCAGAGGAGCTGGTGGGTAACCTACTGTGACTTGGGCAATACTTGGTTTTTGCTCGTCTGTTTAGCAGGAAATAATGGCAGCCTGTCTGGCCACAAAGTTTCTCATTTTCGAAAACATTTAAGCAATAAATAGACAGTCTAATAGCAGAGTATTTAATCAACACTGCCTAGTTTGACAATTTGATCTGAGTTACAGGAGGCTCTCATATTAAACAGTACACTAAAACATATTTCTAAAAATGCAGTAACAAAATCTTGAATTTTTGATCGTCACTACTTAGTTTGACAGTCTGATCCGAGTTTCATGAGCCCTGTGTGTTGCACTAGATGGACTTACCAACTGAGTAAATGGCTTGTCAATCATATGGTGTCCACACCGGTGTTGTAATGGTACAGATCCACCAAGAGACAGACAGGGGAACACTGGGACCACAGCGGAGAGAGTAACACAAATAAACACAAGGGAGACTTCTGCAAGTATAATGAGTTATCAGTCATCTACTCCCCCGGACAAATGCTGACAGCATATGTGTACCTGCACTCTCACAGAGTGCAGTGCTGTCCATTATTCCACAGGTGACTCTAAGAGTTCACAATTGGAAAAGCAGAGCCTTTCCATCCCAGCCAACAGGTGCCACTGGGTTCGTAGCTACATGCCCTCACTCTCAGACCAGACTTATAGAGCCCAGGGACTGATTATAGAAGAAGTGTGTACAGTTCTGATTGCCATGGGCTTCCTTCCGGATGCTGAGACGGGTTGCCAGGCTGCGGCTGGATGTGGAACCTGACATGAATGGTCACCAACCAGGATGGAAGCGGACATCTGGAAGCATCATGGCGGATAATAACACCTCTGGGGAGGTGAGTGGTGACTGGACACATGTTATGATGGAATGACTATTGTTATGATTTGGGCCATGTCTGGATTTACCCGCCATGTTCCCCCCCACTAGGGAAACAGCAACACATGGAGAATTAGTGCAGTGTGCCATGACAGTATCATTTTATTTGAATTATCCATGTTATGTGCAGATAAGCAGGTCAGATTAATTTAATCTCATTCTTAAACTTTTCCAATTCCCTGCAGTGTTTATAGGTCTTTCTTTTTGTCTGTTATTGGCCCTTTGCTGTAAACGTGAACAATGCTTGTTTACTGTTAAAACTCCATTTCTGTTTCGGTACAGGCACATGTGAGAATTTGTAGTCAAGGTACAACAATGGCAGGCATCCTGCCAGTACGGAGTTCAGACCCTGTGAGAACACAAAGTAGTTAATTTGCAGCAACTTGTTTTAACACAGCGTGCGGCGGGATTGGACGCGGTAGCAGCGGGCCAAGGTGGGACTCATCTGGGAGATTTACGTCGAGAGGGATCACATTTGCACATTTGACAGGGGCACAAATTACAATATAACAGACAGAGATTAAGCACACTTCAGGGCACAGACAATCCCTTAACACCCCTATCTGACCACAGCAGGATCTGTCTGTAGTCAGAATAAACACAAACACCGGATCAAAGCCAAATAAACTACACATATCAAAAGTGTCATATTAAAACCAAAAACAGAGAGTGGGAGAGAATGAGAAAGAGGCTTATGAAATTTTTGTTTAATTAATTAATTTAATTTAATTAATTTAACTGCTTTGAAAGTTGTCATGGTGAGCTACATTTATGGCTGCAATTTAGCATAATACTGCCAGACCTTTCTATGGGGAATGTATGAAAACATTCCATTATTGTTAATATGCCAAGAGTGAAAGTATTTAAAGGGACAGTTTACACCATAATAAAAAATACATATTTTCCCCCTGGCCTGTAGTGCTGTTTATCCATCTAGATTTTTTTGGTGTAAGTTGCTGAGTTTTGGAGATTTCGGCCATACAGATGTCTGCCTCCTCTCCAGTATAATGGGACTAAATGGCATTTGGCTACTTTCTTTCTGCAGAATAATCTACCAGGACTACTTTAGAATCTACGCCCACGTGAGCAGTGCAGCTGCAGCCACACTTCATAGAGATTTGGAATCATGCCTACTTTTTTCCAAGTGACACGCACAGTTCTTGGCTAAGATACTCTGTAAAAAATGATCTGCTGATAGTAATATCAGCATCATATCAGTAACATGACCCCTTTGACTAATGTTTCAATGTCTATATCTGCAGAATTTGTCACAAACATGAAAAAAATTGGGTGCAGGGCAGGATTTTTGGAGGTGATGATGATGTAATGAAGACAATGTACACATATAAGCTTGGCAAAATTTTCTCAAATGATGTGAGCAGAAGGACAGGAAATAGTGTGGGTAGGGTTGTAAACACTTGTGCGCTAACAACCAGTGGTGGAAAGAGTACTAAAAATCTGTACTCAAGTACAAGTGCTGTTACATTGCTAAAATATTACTCAATTACAAGTAAAAGTTCTGGTGTTAGAAAAATACGTAAGTAAGTAATTAGTTACTTTTAAGCGTTGATGTCAGAGTCACCTCTCCAAACTAGGGTTGCAATTTTGTGCGTTTTCCTGAACCGATAGTTGAAAACACTAACATTCGATTAATCATCAATATTTTATAAGATACTAAACATGTTTCTTTTCCTCATTTTCACTTTTTCACATAATTTGTCATACTGTCACTGTCCTTGCACTGACTGCAGTCAAACAGCATCCTTCTTCCCTATGAAACGGGAACATATGCAATACTTCCTGATAGAACAAGAGAGGGGATGGAATTGACCTCTCTATCACATTTAATTATGTATGAAGCAAACGAGGTGAGTCAGTTTGTGACTGGAACAAAATGTGTCTCGACCACTTCCATATATTCAAAAATTAAATGCGAAGTGAAATAAATGCAAAGTGAATTACTGTCTAAGTTGTTTCAATTCATACTTCAAGGTGTATGAAGACTTACAAGTCAGTCTCTAAACTCTGTGCTCAATGTAGAGTTTGGACAGTCTCCCAGCTTTTGTTTCTAAAACTTGGTGGAAACAACTGGAGTTTTAAAAAAAAACTGCCTTGCTGTCTTTAGGGTGGCCCTTCATTTTGGGGTGATGACACTGTGTGCTTACTACTAAGGAGAATGCGGGGAAAGCATAGTTTCTAGTAAGGTGTGTCCTTGAAAAAACGCAAGGGTTGTAGGTATGTCAGTGGCCGATCTTGCCACTGTTGCATTTAGAAATCCCCAGACGATTGTTAGTCTCAGTCCCAATTATCTGGTCTCATGGCTAAGTTATATGCTGTAACTGTTTTTAATACCTACATATGAAAAGACAGAAACACAGAAGAAACACAGTTGTGCAATTTAATAAAAGTCAAATAAGGTGACTGTAATGAGATAAATAATTCTGTTTTGCTTGCACTGGGACTCATGAGATTTTTTTTTTTTTTTTAAAGATTCAATACAATTCTGATTTTGAATAAGAATGAATTTTATTGCAGATGTTTTAAATTCACATTAGACAAAATGAGGCTTTGCATTTGCACAGTGGATCCTGAAAAAAAGCTCAGATTAGCTCATTTAACTGCCTCTCCCCCTTCTGCTGTTTAATTAGATTCTAAGTAACACCTGACAGGATAAATTTCACTTTGTTAATATCACCACAGACCACCTAAAACAGTCACGGGTTTTAGAACTATCACAACCTGTGAATGTGACAAAAGCAGCAACCATAGAAACTATTAATTAGCAGTTTAAGTACTGTAATGTGTCAGATATTAACGAGACAGTGCGTTGCTGTTTGTTTTGTTGGTTTTCTAGCTTTGTTGTCAGTATTTGCTCAAGTACAAATTCGCCTCCACGTCACCATCCCAGCGTTGGAGCCATGTTCAGGCTCAGTGGGGGTTGCAGGAAGCAGATCACCCACGGTGCAATCCCTGAGACACTACCAATAGAGGAACAGGAACCTCTTTGAACACAGTGCCTTTCTTTGAGCCAAAATTTGTGGAGTAGGCCCGGATGGATGTGAGAACCATTCTTCATGTCAGTCAAACTGTCAGACAAAACTTGTGAGATGATCATAGGTGTCAGGCAGATGGGTAAAAGGTGTAATTTACATGTTTTCAGTAAATGTACGAATCTCATGGGTGCTTGTCCTGCCTCTTTGGCCATTCCTGGCTGTAAGAATCACACAGCGGAGAGGAGTGTGACTTCACCAGAAAATCTTGCACATCATTGTTCCTAGATGTGAAATACGGTCAATCTGCAGCCTGAAAATAGCCCTGCTTTCAGTCCGAAAACACAAAAAGGGTTGCATCGGCGTGGGCAGGTTGCTTCAGGTATCTTTGAGACCATGAAATGTGATCTAGGGAGGTCAGTTTGAGTAACCGATCAATGAGTTTGAAGGTTTATAAGACACCTATAGACTGCACAGTAGTTTATAATACTTTGAGATAGAATTATTGCTCCTATGATAACCTTACAGAGTTGTACAGTCTAACTTTCACTGAATTAGATTGGTCAACTGGCCTTATTTAAAGGGACAGTTGGATTATTTGACGTGGGCGTGTCCAAGGTATTTCCCGCTGGTTGGTATTTTAGCTACAGTCGATGGTGGTTGGCACATCCCCTGTTTGGAAAAACAGAGAGCATGCAAGCTAAGCAATGTACTGTTGTGGACAGGTTCAAAAATAAAGGGTATTTTGGCCACTTAAAAAATGGTCCACCTAAAGAAATATATATCAGTTTAAGTGTACACTATATTAACAATATTTTCACCGCTTTTACCTTGCCATCAGATAGCCTTTTCTGATTGGAAACCACTGCTGTATAAGCCAAATATTACTCTCTCCAAACCAACCAGACTCCATAGGCAAAATCAATCATTTTAACTCAGACCACAGGAGTTTTTGTGCTACTTCTGCCTCGGTCTGTTTGTTTGTTTGTTTGTGTTATTGGGTGACTTTGTCTGTGTTATCGTGAATCTGAACTAAACCTTTAAAAAAAACTAATCTAACAGACTGAGCCAGTGGTGGACCAGCAATCTCGTGTTCTGTGAGGTAAAATGAGTGGAGTTTGGAGAGAGTGACATTTGGCTCGTGTAATGGTGGCATCCCTTCAGAAAAGGCTGTCAGACAGCAAAGTGGTGCAAATATTCAAAATATAGCCAACACTTGAACTGATATTGATCTTTTGAGGCAAAGCCTTTTTTAAGTGGCTAAAATACCTGTTAGCCAGCAGTGCATTGCTTAGCTTACATGCTGGTGTCCTTCTCTCCTTCTCCTAACTTGTGGCGTGCTGACTTCTACTGTAGGTAAATACACTGACTATTGAAGAACCTCATACAAACTCACATCAAATAATCTGAACTGTTCCCTGCAAGTTTCCATGCAGAGCTTTTCAAGCCTATCTGAATGTGGCCTCGTGCATTATTTTCCCCACATTTGAAACTTTAGTCTGTAGGGAGATGGATGGACAAAGTGTTCAAGGTGTACAAAGAGTTTGACATTTTACACTGCAGACCTATATGTTCCATCTCATACATCAACTTTGCTTTTTAAGCATCAGTCATGACCGTCTGTTTGGAGACTGTTTTTTCATCGCCCTCTTCCCAGGAGGACATGGGATCACTCTCCTGTATTTTCCTGATATATGGCCAAATTTGATTACTTTTTCCTTTTACCTTTTCATTATCACAACCTGTTTCTGGCACTGTACAACCTCTATGACCCTAAAAGTATTTCCACATGGGCAACAATACAACTACACCAAACCAGACTCCCTAGAAAGAAGAAGTCCTGTTTTTTTAAGAAAAGTTTTAAAGGAAAGGGGTATTTACTTTGTAAAATCTGCTGTGTCAAATTTCTTTTAGGAGCAGGGAAAAAAAAAAAAAATAAATGAATGAAAGAAAAGTTTGAAATCTATTTTTAAGGTCTCAAGGTTGGCAAGCGTGATCATACTCCACTTCAACAGTGGTGAGCACCACTTTGTACTTGTGCCAAGCCTGAATATAACTTCAAAAAATAGACAGCAGACATTCCGACTTGCAATCGCAGGTGGAATAACTAATTACTTATTATTTACTGTTATATTCCATTTAGGTGTTCCACTCCCATGGCCCTGGTGTTGTATCTGCTGTCACTTTGGCATGGTTAGCTGCGACTAATAATTGGAAAGGAGCTATCATTCTTTTTTAATATTAGTTTCATTATAACACTGCTGTGCTTTCCCTGCTATGACAAGTCAATTTTTTGTTGTGAAAAACCTCTGTTGCTAATAGTCCTACACGGAGATGCTGATGACACAGAATCAGTACTTAATTAAAGATCCGTAATTTGTGTGTTGAGAATTGGGTATTGACAATGGCAGATGCCAAAATGTGTGTAGTGAATAATAAAATGAAATTATTTTGTGTGTGTGTTAACTTACATCATGACACAAAGACACATTTATCGAATGGTAATTACGTAATAAATAAATGCAATTGCAAATAAATGCAATTCTTATGGAACAATGTCGTCCAGATTACATAAACCTACAATGAAAAATGCTTATTAGGAAATAAATAGAAAAAGGACCTTTAATTAGTCAAACAATTAACAACATATGCTCTTCTTGTAATGGCAGATAACCGAATAAAGATATGATTCCACAATGGTGAATATATGTTCCTCTTACAGACTATCCAACACAGTAATAAGTCCTATTAAGACAGAGATTCCTGCAGCCCCCTTTTCCTCCAATCGATTCACAGTCATTACGCAGAGTAATGGTGTTTGGGGGAGCGTGTGTGTATGCAGACACACATTTAAAAAATGTGTTTGTGCGTGCGCAAGTGCCCCCATGTGCATGTTTTATATTGCTTGTAATGGTAGAGATATTTTTAATGCCTCCTCTCCGCGGGCCGGCTGGATGTTTCGGAGTCAGCAGGATGGGAGGAGGCGGAAATATTAGCATGTGTGGAGGGAGGACTGAGCAGACCTTTGCTGTGTGCCGTCTGTACAATCCTTATCTTCTCATTGCAGGGTCTGCTCCGTGGAAGCGAGCCCTCCCAACTATGCTAATGCTAATGCCACCGAGCCGGGCAGGGACGCTAATGCTCTCATCCCAGACAGGCCGTTCTTAATGTATATTATTACCGCCTGTGTGTTCAGGGACGGAGACTCAGTGTACACCTAATTGATGACATGGCAGTTCAGCTGGATTTTTCCATGAGCTAGTTAACTGTTGGTAGGTCTCTGTGCAAATGAGCCACCATGGATGCACACACACTCACACACGCAAGCGTGCATACACACATACAGAAAACAGTTGGTGCTGAACCATCTTTATCTCTCTCAATCCCTCACTCCAATTAAAAACAGCTTTTTTAGCAAGACTGTGACCGACACATCCTCATACCTGCATTACAGAAAAGGTTGGTTGCCAATTACTCCCAAAATGATATTAAAGGTGGAGGATACCGGCAGCGACAGGCTTACCAGACCTTGACTGTGTTTGGAAAGTCATGTATATGATGTGTGTGTATATATGTATATACTGTATGTATATATATATATATACATATACCTATCCAAACCCTAGAGACAATTTCTTTTTATTTTCTTCCTTCTCCAGACAGTCAATATGTACAAGGTCAATGCTCAGAACGAGTCTTTCAAAGGGGTATCAGAATAAGACCTCTTATTTATCGGGGCATCTTCACAAAACAAAGCCAGACACGCAGGTGTTATGCTGCTTTGTTGAAAAATGCAACTGTAGCACAAATCAACAGCAGAGTAACTCTAACTCCAACCCTAACCCTCTATGTAGGGGAACTACTAAGTAGTTCATCTCGATAGGTAGCGCATATCAACAGAACACCAGCATTACTTCCACTCCAGACAATTTTCCAGTGCGAAGGAGACAGCAGGAGGCTACAGGGAATAGTTGACCAGGGTGATGAACGGAGATTTATGGATTGAATGGCGGGATGATTGCAGACAGACTAAAGAAATGGTGAACTTTTTTGTGCTGCCAGGGGGCTACTGTCCAGGGGTTTTATGTCTAAGGTTTAGACATAAATACTACTCAGGTAGGTTTAAGCAATCGGTATTCTTTGAATAAGATCGTGGTTGGAGTTAAGGTAATTACGCAAGTGACCCAACGGAAGTCACGTTCATGATGAAACATAAGTTGCTTAAAACTTCTCCACGTTTACATTTCATTTAACATAGGTCAGACAGACCCCAGTCCCAATTCTGGGTGAAAGTCCTGAATTTGATCGGGCCATCCATTCACCCCACCCCCCCTCCATGCTTCTCCTGCCATACTTGCTACAGCCACTGGAGCAGTGGTTGTCAATCTTTTTGAGTCGTGATCCCCAAGTCTGCCTGAGATTGTTCAGGGATTACTGTGTAAGGCACGAAAGCTACCAATATACTCATATTCTTTAGCGCTTGTCCCATGTGTTGAATGGCTTTTAGGGCCTGGCATCAATGAGAGCTTTTTTCCTGGCTATCATTCTGTGCTGCTTGATACGATATTTTATTTCATTTTATTCTCTACAACCATCTGGCGACCCCCAGAAATGATCTTGTGAGCCCCTTGCGGGCCCCGAACTCCAGGTTTGAGAGCCACAGCACTAGAGGTCAAGTATTGCAATAAAGTATTCTTTGGGAACGATACATTAAACAAAAAAAATTATGAGTTATAGTTCAGTTTCAGTACCTCTCTCTTCCCATAGTCCCACATTAATACTGTCACCTTACGTGTGTCAGCTGGTGTGTACACGTGTAATCTCTATGTAATAATTACTGTTTGAGGGTTTGTTGTTTCAGCAAACATTCTTCTCTCTATCTCTGTACTGTGCCAATACTGTAAGTCAAACAATATATGAGGAGGCATGAGAACTGGGAGGCATTCATAACCAAGCCTGGTCTAGATGGTTTATATGATTATATTATTTTGTGCTTGCAGAATTCCCTGTAAATTTCATTTCACTGCAAACACTGACACTTGGGTGTAATATATAGTTGTTATTTATTTATTTATTAAATAGTCTGATAAGCTGTCAGCTGCTGTGTTAAAAGATTGGATCAGCTCATATATACAGTACACACACTTACACTTGTATCTCTGTTCTTGAGAGGACCCTCATTAACTGATAATGTGTACCCTAACCTTAAAGGCCGTGTAAAGGGAATTTGGCCATTTTCTTCTAAACACATTATATAGGTCATAAATGTATTGCTCAAAACGTGTAAACAGCCTCCTAACTATTTAGAATTGAATTGTGAAGCTAGACTTCAGATTGTGTTTCAAGATTTCTGTGTTCAGGATTTTGTTGGCGGTTCTGAAAATGGAAGCCGTGCTACGTATCACAGCTTCTATTAGCATAAACCCGCCCCTGCTGCTCCAGCAATATAAAGACGTACAGCGCAGTATCCTCGGCGGTTCTCCTGCTCGCTCGCAAGTCACAGATAAAGCTGATGATAGTTTGCTGCTAGCTGTCTAACCAGTTATGCCTCATCCACCACATGCATGTGTGTTCCCTGGATGCCACAATGTGCAGAGTAGCAGCTTGGTGACTTTATTTAAGGGGCCTTCACATGATAAAAAAATTAATCCCGGACTGACTGCAAGGTAGGGTGCAGAGAGGCAAAGCACAGCGCCACAACTGCTACGACCTGTCTGCCTGATATACAAACGGCTAACTGACATTAGCTCTGGAAATATCTTAAGTTCATAAACTATATGATTCACAAATCTTATGAGCCAACCTGACTGTTCACATTTCACCATGCATAACGTTCACTGGCGAGATCGTTGTCTGCTTTTAAAGCAATACTCCACCTTGTGAGAATAAGCCATTTTGTATGTACTCACCACTATGCCGATGTGATGATGGGTGAAGGTCTTCAGTTCACCAAACAATCCTGGAGTTTTAGGAGAAACAGGGTAGCAGCCTCATCCAGTACAATGGCAATGAATGGTGACCACGGATAAAACGTTAAAAATAGCACACAAAACAAACACAAAATGTCTCCATCCTGCTTGTGTGGTGTAATCCAAGTGTCCACAAGCTGCGACATTAAAAATTAACCGCAAAAGACGCCATTTACGCCATGTTTTTAGCCGAAATGTCAACTGTAGCATGTAGCCGGTAAGATGTAAACATGGCGTCGATATATATACACATATATGTATATATACTGTATATATATATACACTTATCTCTGTTTTGTTTTGAATTTGTTTTTTAACTAAAAAAAAAAAGCTTACATGTTGTTAGAGTTATGTAAACTTGTACCACATAGGCACGATATCTGGTGGATAAAGTTTTGTGATTGCAATTAAAACTTTAAACAAGTCATTTAGGTACAGATAGACAAGAATAGCTATGTAAAAGTGTTGAATCCAGTGACAACTTGCTAAAATAATTTATTTTATTTAGTAGATCAAAATCACTTTTATCCAGATAATTAGTACATGTAAATTAATTTCCATCAGACATTTAG
>JAJHUR010117983.1:0-40227 GCA_027495735.1 Lutjanus campechanus | reverse complement strand
ACAACACTGACATTATCACCTAATCAGGTTGACAATTGTAAATTATGGCTCCAGTATAAATCCTATAAAGACTTGACTAATATGAATCAAATATCTATTACTTCTTTTTAAATCTCTGTGTTGGTCTCCACCAGCTCTTGAGATAAATGTGTGGTTATTTAGCTGCTTTTCCTGTCTGTTTTTGCTGCAAGCCAGGTATCATTCAGTGTTTCTATGCAAAGAGCAGCACTCTGATGTGGAAAATCGATGAGAGCGATGAGAATAAACCATAAACGTAGTTAAAAACAGTAAAACCAACATTTCACATTGACATTTAATCTATTGTTAATTAAAAAAAAATACTGATTACTGCAGCTTTAATGAATGTTTCTGCAAAATATTTAGACGTTTGCATTCCAAAGCACACTAATAGTAGTACAGCATGTAGATGGACATAATAACCCTTGGATATTTTACTCCTCTGGGAACCTGCACCAAGCTTCAAGGACCGCAGATGGTCCCTGGACCTCACTTTGACAACCACTTCATGCCTTTTTTCATAAAGCTGATCAGTCAAATGGAAATCCAGTAATTACTTTATTCATTTTCAAGAACTAGTAAAGAATTCTGCCTATATATTACAGAGCATTGAGTCCTATAGTCACCATGACAACAAATATCTTCAAGTAGTTTAGGTATTACGTCTCTTGAATGGAAGTCGACCTTTTCTTTTGTGTCACTTGGTTTATAAATAATAGGCACGGAATAGAAAACTGTATATGTCTCACTATTGCTATGCCTGGTACTTACACCTGTACTCTCTATCTTTTTATTCATCGAATGTTCATTTCTGCTCATACTGTCACAGTTGCCCCCAGTCTCCCCTACTGTTTGTGTTACTCTTGACATGGTATCATTACTCCTTCTGCCAAGGTGTACCTTATTTTACAAAATGTTTTCTTTTATTTCATTTATTCAGTCATACATGTGAGGGTTTACATGGTGTATTGTTGTTATGAGTGTTGAAAATCCCACAGATAAAAAGTACATCACTCATTCTTGAGAATTGGGACGAAAACGTGTTTTCAGGGGGTTTTGCTCATCAGTCATGCTGGGAAAAGATCAAAATCTTGGATATTAGAATATATAGAAAGTTTACCAGTGCTTGAGTCTTTTTTTTTTTAAACCAGGAAGTGAGAAAGGGGAGCTCAGGTTATAGCTAACGCTTTTTATGTTCTTGCAAACAATGTGACATGGAAATCTGGGATACAACTTTACAGGGCCAACTTTTTTAAATAAATAAATAAAAAATTTAAAACAAAGATGATTTTAAAAGCACATTTTACACCTATGTTACCAGTAGATATTGTTAGTTTTAGCTAGGTTTTAAAATTGTTTGAAACTGTGGATTTTTGTCTGGGACAAAGGTGTTTTCTGGCACAGAGCAAGTTTAGAAATTAGAAGACCAAAAACCAATGGAATAAGAGGGTTGATATTGACGATTTTTTATCATTTTTTAAAGTCCCAATTCTCAAGAATGGGTTATATATTGTGGTACGTTAGTTCTACTCTAGTTTTATGAGTTATATGGAAGACAGGAGGTAAACATTTGTTGCTCTGCTTCTGCACGCTGTCTTATTAAAGCATGGAGGTTTAGCTTATTGTGTAACCACGTTAAGCTTTGATTTAAGATACACCCTTAGAAACCTGGTCTATCTATCTGTCTGCCGTGTGCCTGTCTGTCAGCCTGTAGTTGTGTGTCTGCCTCTCGACCTGCTGCGATTTCCTGCTACGGGTTTCCCTTTAAAAGGGGGCAAGGCTCAATGCTGGGAATTCACGTCATTTCGCCGTTTTACACACATCCAGATCAATGAGAGAGAGAGAGAGAGAGAGAGCGAGAGAGAGAGACAGAGACAGAGAGACAGACAGAGAGAGAGACTCTTTAGCTCTTCCAGGAAGGGATTATTAACCAGCACGCTGCCGACATATGAAGGAAAACACACGCAGACAAAAGAAGTTTTCACGCCGACAGCCGCGCTATGGAGCCGGCCAGCAGATAAAAGAGAAAAAGCAGGCTACATGAAAAAAAACAACTTCTCCCACAAAAACAAGCCGAGCACTCGGACTGCCGCTTCTTCTTCTTCTCCTCTTTTTTCTGCTGCTGCTGTTTCTATAGGAGAGAAAAGGAGATAAAGAAGAGAGCACGACGGAAAAGTGGAAGGAGCAGGAGAGAAGTTGACGGGAGATAATGTCTGAATCCTCCTCCGCTGCGACCAAGGTAACACAGGCGGCTCATTTTCTCCTCTTTGTCTCCCCACAGTGTGCAGACACTTTCCACTTGAAGGTTTTTAATCCCCTCATAGTGTAGCGGAGTGTGATATATCACCTCCTCTCTCAGACATTGGAGCTGTGGAGGAGCAGGAGTCGTACGTTCAGTAGAGGCGCGTTTGTTTTGCTCGTCATCTGTTGCTCCACGCTTTTAGTTCGCCTCCGCTCCGCGCGCGGTGATGGGAAAGAAGAAGTCGTGACCGTCTGTGACACGATAAACGTTTGATTTACCGCCCGAAAAAAAAAGAAAAAGAAAAAAGTGATCAAAGCCGGTGGGCGAGCGCGCTGTTACCTTCACACAACACGTTTATAAACGTGGGCAGCACACGGAGGATCGTCAGTGCAGAGAGCGTTCAGAGGGATTCTCCCGCAGTCACAACAAAACATCAGGCATAAAGAGCAGCTGGAGCTGCTCAACTCAAACACGTACAGCACATATGAGGGATACTGTAAAGAGACAGGACTACTGCCACTGATTAAAAACTATGTTACCCCTAATTTAGAGCTGAAACATCAGTCGATCGGCAGAAAATGAATGGAGATTTGCCAATCTGCTGCTTCTCTTTGTGCCATATCATTGTAAATGGAATATTTTAGAGGTTATCAGCTGTGAGACTAAACAAGACATTTGAAGACATCAGCTTGGACTCGAGAAAAATTGGCATTTTTCACATTTTTTTTTTGACATTTTATAGACATGTTATAAGACTAGAAAACTAGGGCTGCAACTAACTATTAGATCGATTACTTATTTGGTCTATAAAATAAAGCCAGACTGTTACCGTCTGATATTGGCCTGTCACAGCCATATCGATCTGTAGCAGTATTTTCTTGTCCATAATGCAGATTTAAAAAAAGTTTTATAAGCTGTATTTTATGTGTATTGGATCCAAAGTTTACTGTTTCAGTGACCTAATGTCACCGTAAAGTTTACTGTTGACCTGCCTCCATTTACATATCTTTGTCACCAGTGTTTGCTTACCATATATAGGCTACTATATATTTGAGGGATCATTGCTATATTGGCTGATATACTAATAGCAGAATTTTTTACTTGCAAACATTATTTTGGCATAGGCCCCAAAATTGCAGTATCAGTCGGGCTGTAATAATGAATATTGTACTGGGATAGGAGTACTGTCACTGACAAACACTGTTTACTGTGCCTTACAGCAGTAATGATTAGTCAGCAGAAAATTAATGGATACCTGTTTTGATGATTGATTAATTGTTAGTTACTGAGCATAAATGCCAAACATTTTCTTATTCTAGCTTCTAGATATGATGATTGGCTGCTTTTCTTGGTTTTCTATCATTGTGAACAGGGCCGTGTGTTGGCAATAAGAAGCGCCTCCCGATACAGTGGTTACGATTCAATATATTGTGATACTACAGTTGCAAATTTTGTAAAATTTCTTTATCTTTTCATTATTTAGGATTTTCATCTTAATTTTCTTCACATCATTGTGATCTCATCAAGTTTTTTATTCAACAAATGTCTACGCCAGACAAAACGATGTCAAAGAAGGTGCAATAACTGTCATTGCTATCATAAAGTGTTTTAATAATCACTACAGTATCACAAATCATAATAGTGCAACACTCAAGTGAATCGATACTTTCTTACAGCTCTAATTGTAAATTTAATATTTTGGAGTGTTGTGTAGAGCTGCTATGATTGGTCAATCAATCGACGAGCTGTCAACCAGGAAAAAGTGATCGATGGTGGTGGGCGAACATGATGTTACTTACACACAACGCAGCAGTACACTGAGAATCATCAGGACAGAGAGCGTTCACAAGGATTTGCATGCAGTCACTTACTCCCACAGACAAAAACCCTTTACTGTGATTTAGAGCTGATACGATTATCAGTCGATCATTAGAAAATTAACGTATACCTCTTTTTACTATCAATTAATAGTTTTTGAGCAAAAATACCAAACATTTTCTTCTTCCAGCTTCTAGATGAGATAATTTGCTGCTTTCCTTTGTTTTATATGATTGCAAACTGTGTATTTTGGGCTTCAGCTGTCGGACTAAATAAGACATTTGAAGACATCAGCTTGGACTCTAGAAAATTGGCTTTTTTTCTTTACAGTTTTTTGACATGTCATAGACTAACCAACTATTTGATTAATCGAGAACTAGTGCTGCAACTAACAATTATTTTCATTGTCGATTCATCTGTAGATTATTTCCTTGATTAATTGATTAGTTTTTTGGTCTATAAAATGTCAAAAAATGGTGAAAAATGCCTTTCAGTGTTTCCCGAAGCCCAAGATGACGTCCTCGAATGTCTTGTTTTGTCCACAGCCCTAACGATATTCAGTTTTCTGTCTCAGAGGACTAAATGAAGCAGAAAACATTCACATTGAAGAAGCTGGAATAAGAGAATGTTGAACAATACCAAATTTTTAGGACTGATATTAGAGAATTAAAAAAAAATATCAATATTGATATCGAGGCACTGAAACAGTAAACCTTCACTTGATTTTTTCATTATTATAAATAATTACAAGTAAAAAATACAGGACAACTTGAATTAAAAAAGGATCATATACATGAGATGCTGCCTATAAAACTTTAAAAAAATATTTAAACAATATGCATTATGTTACATAAAAAAGATATAAGACAACATATACACTGATACCGATACAGCTGTGCTAGGCCAATATCGGGCCGATAATATTGGCCGACCGGTATATCTGTCTGGCTCTAAAAATGATTAATGATTAGCAAAATTTATTGTCAGCTAATGAAATCATCGTCGTGGCTCCATTGGAAACAAAAATCGACGCATTAATCGATAAGGAAATGAAGCGTCAGTCGCAGCTTTACTTTTTAAAATGTAATTATTAAAGGAGTATTTTTGGCTTTTATGGCTGCGGGTCAGACAGTGTAAACAAGCTGAAGACTCTTGCGTGCGCGTGATGTGTCATCATGTTTGACACGCTGTAATCTCAATGATTAATCATTCATTAATCAGTGATAAAAATAATGCAGAGTCGCAGCCTTACAAAAAGGAAGAGAGATGGAAGTCAATAACGAGTCCCAATCGGAACTCGGGCTGAAAAATTAGGCGATTAATATGTAATGTTCATAATCGAATAATTGTTTCTGTTTCATATCGAAGCAAAACAGGCAAATATTCACGGTTTCTGGCTTCTTAAATGTGAAGATTTGGTGCTTTTGTGTGTTTTATCTTGGTTTCAGTTGAATGTTCTTGGATTATGGACTGTTGGTCAGACAGAACGGGCCATTTAAAGATGTCACCTTGGGCTCTCAGCATTTTAAAATATATTTTTTTTGACTATAAATCGACAGGTTAATGGTTCATATAATTGTTCGTTGCAGCCCTAATGGCACCATTAAAGAAATATTATTCGGGATGTCAAGGTCAGCCTGAAATAACCAAAAACTCTGCAAGCTGCTCAGAGACAGAAAGTGAAATATGGTGTTTTGTTTATGAGGGATGTCTTCTCATTACTGAGTCTGATGTCAGCGCCCGAGTGCAGTTGCATGCTGAAGAGCGATCAGCACTTCACTCTGAGAAGTTTTCCACCGCAGCCGGACTCCCCCTCCACCTTCAGCCCTGCTCTGTCCCGGATCCCTCTGCCTTTTCTGCGGCGTCTTTTCCGGACAGCTGGGTTTTTTAGAAAGTGGACGTCAAGCGGCGGTAGAGAAGCCTCCGTCTCTGAGAGGAGGAAATAAAAGACTTAAAGATTATTTGCTCGGCTTCCACAGGAAATTCCTGGTGCATACGGTTGGTGTGCAGCAGGTCTCGGAGTGGCTGGGTGGTGACAGCAGGCTGAAAGTGGAGTGAGAAACTAACAAAAACTAAAGCTTCATTTCCTCAAGAAACTAAAGTGACTTCATGCTCTGCCCCCATTTGCAGGAAAGGAAACCAGTCAACAGAGAATGACCGCAAACTGGAAAACCTCATACCTTAACCTAGATTCAATTAGTGTGCTTCACAATAGAGAGCGTCTTAAATCCTTAAGTATCCTGGAGAAAACTGCAACTAACGACTGTTTTTATTACAGAAAAATGATTTTTTGAAGTATTGATTACACATTTAGTCTCATTCAGTGGTGTAAATATAGTGAAAAATGCCCGTCACAATGTCCCAGAGCCCAAAGTGACATCTGCAGATCACTGGTTTTTATCTGACCAACAGTCCAAGAACCAGATATATCTCATTTAGAGTAACATGAAACAAAGAAATAAAGCAAATCTTCACATTTGGGGAACTAAATGAATTAAATGATTGATGAGTTATCGAAAAATCTGATCTGATTTCACACAGAAGCACTTCTCAGTTTAGGATTCAAATGCTCAGTTTAATATCCGTCAGTTCCGATGCAGATTAGTCTACTTGGTTTTTGCTGTTTGCTTTTGTGCCTGGAGATGTAACTGGCATTATTTCAGGTGTTTCTGTTGCCAAGAAAATTGGGAAACTGGAAATAATAAAGTATTACAATTACTACTTGTTGTTACGACCACATCTTGCCTGCACTGACTCATTAAGAAAAAGGAAAAGGAAGCAAAATAGAGATTACGGTATATATTTTTCCAAAGGTTTTGTACTCTTAAATTCACCACCTGGAAGAAATAACTTGTAAAATATTTGTTCAAATCATAATGGTACTTTAAATGATCAGTTTTCCACGACAAGATTAAAAATGAGCATTATTGTAATAGCTATTCTACGGCTGCAACCAGCCAACCAGTCTGTAATTAAATATGGAGACTCTTTACAATCGTGCCTTGAAAATCTTGAACAAAAAGCAAATAAGGTACCACCACTGCCACATCTTAAGTAAATACAAGTTTTTAAGTTTTGCTAAGCTTGTGTTTAGATGTTGAAATGGATTTGCTCCTCAGCCGCGACTTTTGTAAAGTTTCATTCTGCAAAACATCTTTTACTCAGACAGCTTTTTCTGTAAAAGGAGCAACTTGGAACTGAACTACCTGATCGCTTGAAATTGGCTTCAGCATCCTGGTTTATTCAGCAACAAACATGTACTAATGTCTTGTTTTTAATGTAGTGCCTTTAAATGTGTCCTTTATTGCTTTTTGCTGTGCTCTGTTTTTACTTAGTTTTATGATATTTTGTTGTATCAACTTAGAATCTTTTTTATCTCACTGTTCCAATCTCTGATTTTCATAAAAGCCCCTCTAGGGACGGATACAAATCAGCATTCGCTATTGGATGGCTGTCTTCCAGGTTGTCCATGTATACTCTGTCTCTATCAAATATACCATAAACAATATTATTATTTTTAGTTAATCTGCTGATTATTCACTTCAGGTTATCGGTTGATTATTTTTAAAAATTGGTTGATTAAGTCAGAAAACAGTGAAAAATGTCTTTCACAGTTTCTGAGAGCTGTGACGGTGATGTCTTTTTTTTTTTTGTCTGACAAGTCTCATATCCAGAGATATTCAGTTTAATATACAATAAATCAAAGTAAAGAAGCAAATTGTCACATTTTAGAAGTTGGAAACAGCAAATGTTTGGCATTTTCGTTTGAAAAATAGCTTAAGCAACAAACTGGACAAATCAAAATAGTTGCTGAATAATTTTCTGCCAGTCAATTAATTGATTAAACGACTAATCTATTCAGCTCTAGATTAGTCAATCAATCCATCAATCAAAAAAAATAAATAAATAAATAAAAAGAAATTAACAATGACATCAAATTTTGGTTTGTCCAACAAAAAAACCCCAAAATGATGAGCTTTGTCTCTTTGCCGTATCATTGTAAATGTAATATTCAGAGTTATGGACTGTTTGGCTGCAACTAATGATCATTGTCATTAACAACTGATCTGATGATTATTTTCACGATTAATCGATAAATCATTTAGTCTATAAAATGTCAAATTGTCAAAAATGCTCATCACAGTTTCTTAGAGCCTGAAGTGACGTCTTCAACCAACAGTCCAAAATCCAAAGAAAAGCAGTAATTCCTCACATATAAGAAGCTGAAAGCAGCAAATGTTTGATACTTTACCTTGAAAAATGACTGAAACGATTAATCGATCATGAAAACGGTTGGCGATCGTGGGTTGTGGTGAATATTACTCACAGTGTTCTGACATTGTAGAGACTACTTGATTCATGTGGACAATAATATACTGTAGATCTATCAATAAAAGTAATGAGGTGTAGACCACCAAGTGTGTTGATAACCAAACGTTTATGTAGCAGAAGATGGCTCCAATTTGTGCTGAAATGCTTAGTAGGTTTACTGATGAGTTGATTGAACAAATGTCAACAAAAAACTTGATTATAGATTAAATTTTTAACTTGGAGTTATTGAGTAAAGATGTCAAACATTTGCTGGTTCCAGCTTCCCAAAGGTGCTACTTTTCTGTTTGTCTGTTTGGACCTTTGGTTAACCTCAAGCTCTCGGAAACTGTGATGACACGTTCTACTATTTTTGGACATTTTATATAGACAAACGATTGATGATGATGAAAATCCAGCCGTGCTGTTCCTGAGCCACTAATGCATCGTGAAGACACTGAGATCGCCACCTTTACATGCAGAGTGTTTGGTTAGTTGATGACTGTAAAAAGCAACACGTGCAACAGCGTGTAAGGCATCCCTGCATTGTTTGGTCTCCAGAATGTGTCTTCACAGCACGACAGGCCTGATGTGTATCAGTTTATTAGAAGCGCACACTCCTCTGTGTGCAGAGATGAGACCGAGGCTAGCCGATGTGGTGGGTGCACGGCGAGGTGAGGCGAGTTGGCGTGGGGCTGTTTGGGTTCAGGGCCGGTGCGTCGTGGAGCTTTGTGAGCCATGCTTTGTGTCTCTGTGTCTATTCATAGCAGGAGAGGAGCTCTTTCAGTCCTTCCGCGAACCCGCTGCCAAACTCCACTTCCTCCCCCGTCCATGCTCCCGCCGCGAGGCCAGCCAGCCGAATGGAGGACGAGCCTGCCAGGCTGCCTGCGCACCTGCGTGAGTCACACACACTCTCTCTCTCTCTCACACACACACGCCCAGATGAGCAGTGACTCCTACACACATTGATCACTCGGTCATTTGAACAGGACAGATTGTTTTTTGACAGTGTTTTTAGCATCTTGCACAGTAAATGTGGTCACAATTTATTTTACAGTACGCTAATAAGACGTAACAAGCTGGAGTTTGTCTCAAATTAGACAAAACTAGAAATAATAGTCTTTATTGGACAGTAAACAAACACAACTAGAGACGTAACAAGCTGTACTTTGCATCAAATTCGACAAAAACTATAAATATGTTCTTGGATCAGACAGTATTATACCCTTTTATTGCAGGGTAATTAAGGACACATCACAACAGAGCTGTACAGTCAACTAAAATGCATTATTTCCCATTATTAGACCCTTATTAGACTTTATTAGAGGGTCATTTGAGACACATTACAACAGAAAACTGCACTGTAAACTAAAGTGAAATCACAAATCTGCTACCTCTCCCATTTAAAAACAACATGCGAACCAGATCTTTCAACTAAAGACCAAAACTGTTGAGGCAGAGGAATAATTTGATCTGTGCGTGACTGCACTGACTTATTGTAATACTGGCATCGGTCTTGGCTACTTTGCCAGTTGTACGGGACCAGCCAAAGAAGGTGTGTCTCAAGTATAGCAGGTATGTGATCTCACTTTAGTTTATAGTACAGTTCTGTTGTAGTGTTTCTAATTATCCTTTAATAAAGTTTAAGAGTCTAACAGTGGGGAATGATACACTTTAGTTTGCAGTGCAGTTCTGTTGTTGTGTCCCTAATTAACCTCTAATAAGGGCCTAATAAAGGGTTTAAGACTGCGTAATAAGGAACATATTTGTAGTTTTTGTCTAATTTGATACAAAGTAGAGCTTGTTAAAGCTTATTCGTGTACCGTTAGGTGTTTGGTGTCTGATTAGGGTATAACCACTATCTAGTAAAACAGTGTACTCTAAAATAAAGTGCAACCATAAATGTTTGAGTTTGGTAGAAGTGGTAATCTGGGAAGTCAGATCTTTATTGGTCTCGTCCCAAAAGTCACTTGCCAATCAAACCGCATGGGCGGGACTGTGACATCTTTGGATTTTCTGTAGATCCAGTTTGAGCTTCTGCAGGTGGTGATATCAGAGAGCAGCAAACAGAAGCTGTCGACAGTCTTATCAGAGTCAGAAGAGCCAACATGAATAAATAAAAACGTTGCGAGATGTCACGTTAATAGTTAAAACCCATCACGTCCAATTATGACAACACACGCACACACACATACACCATTATCGCTGCTTGAGTGCCGGCCCAGTCATGCTGGACCTCTCAGCTGGGAGGCGTTGAGGCAGATCCGGGGGTCAGGCACCTGAACCGTACACGCATGCACTGGACCAGAACTGACAGACCTGCCGCGCTGAAATAACCAACAGTTACTCAGCAGTCGGGTGCAGATAATACGGAGCGGAGAACACACAGGGGCTGGCAATGATTGGTGAAGAAAGGACGACAGAGTGATAAAGAGGAGAAAGGGTTGAGGAAGTGGACTCTCCTACAAATTTCAGCAGGATTAAGACGTAATCCCGACCGCTTAAAGAAAAAAAAACACCCACAAAATTTAAGTGTAGGATGGAGGCAGCATGTCACAGTTGGAAAGCCAAACAGAATAAAATTATTGCCAAACTGACGCTAATATTCATTGATACATCTCCTCAGGATCATATTTTAATTTAGCCCATTCAGTACACAAAATGTTCGCTTTACATTTCTTCTCTTCATTGAATTCGAGACATCCTTGAACCTCCCAGAAAGCATCAGCAAGCTGAATAATTGAATGATTGGAAAAATAAAGGCAGTCAGATGTTCACCGCCGTGGAATAAAATGAGGTCCAAACTGCTTTTTGGTTTGTTTTTTTTTAATTCGAAAAGGTTGGGTGCTCAGAATGATGGCTATCCTCATTTTGAAAAGCAGCTAAGCCAGTGGGTGATAGATTAAGAACGGGGATATCATTTTAATGTGCCAGATCATGAAAAACAGCAACAGAAACAAATGTGTTCCAGTACCATCTTTTCCTTGCCGATACCGATTCCGATAGCTGAACATATCAGCCACTAATGAGTCACAATAAATGACTGTGATAAATTAAAATTGATATAGTATTAATTTTAACAGCTACATACTACTAAACTTGATTGGATGTGATATGATTTGCTCCCACTGTTGTACAGCCTGGCTCAGGTCCCATTTTGGGGCTGATGGATTACATGATATCAAATCAGTGCATAATCTTTCGTAGTCGTAGAACCTGTATTTTAGGCTTCATCAGAGGCATTTTTGACCCTGGTTAGGTTATTAGAAGATTATTGATGCGACTGCACTGGTTGCAGAAGCTGACTTGCAGAAATAACAACTCTTAAAATGAGACTACGCGCAATAATCTGCACCCTTGCTCAGTTCAGTACACTGGGAGGTTTTGGTGTTTAGTATATGATTAGCTAATATTAGCAAACTTAAGATATTGGCTGATGTGATGACTCTTTTCTACTTGTGCTACTGTTCCACTATGTTTATGTTCTTTTCCCACAATTGTTCAAAAAGCTACGTAGTTTCACTTCAACATATTTCTTCACAGAAATAGGACAGGACATGTCAGACTCAATTTATTAGGTGAAATGGCGATTCAGTTTGACTATGAGGCTAAAATTAGTCTGTTGGTTTTACCCTTCAGTTGGTGGGGGTGATGCGCTACAAAACGTCGCAGTGTGCCAGCAAAGGCAGTGAAGAAGAAGCTAGCAAGCAAACGTCAAAGTACACAATGCAGAATTTTAAATATTTAAAAAAAAAAATCAGCTTTGCAAATGTTTTGAGGAGGGAAATAACATTCAGCACCTATCTGTTTGTTTACAACAAAAAAAACCTCCCACATGGCACCTTTAATACTAGGTATACTTGATGTAATAGGCTGAAACACGAGTGTAGCCTTAAAGTCCAGATGAAACAGCATTTCCAGAGCTTCCAGATCGACCATTTCCGAGTGAAAATAGGATAGAGAGGTGGGGCGTAACGTTGGGAAGAATTTGAACGTAGAAAAGTGGGCATGTCATAACCTGACGTACCATGCTGTTGCTAGGTAGCCAACCAATGAATCTTAGCTCTGTGCTGCT
The DNA here is from genome assembly GCA_027495735.1 of Lutjanus campechanus. NCBI lineage: Eukaryota > Metazoa > Chordata > Actinopteri > Lutjaniformes > Lutjanidae > Lutjanus > Lutjanus campechanus. Next base: position 27,766 of record JAJHUR010117983.1, on the reverse strand, counting down.
AAAAGTTGAAGATCAATTGATGGTTGGATGTGATGATATTATCGTTTTTTCTTTTTTTTTGGTTTAAGTCTACATAAGCATGTTATATTTTGTTTTACAGGAAGAAAAAGTGGATGGATTTTGATATAAGAATACAAAGAAATTGGGGGTTAAAATGCATTTTTCATTTCAGGTTAAACCGGTATGAACAGCCGAGAGGAAAAGAACAGACACGTATGATTATCTAAAGCTAGAACATGTGGAAATTAGAGGTGAGAGCAGTAAACAAGCTAATTGAAAGTTGTGGCTTTTGTTTAGAAGCACCGATTGTCTGTTCATTGGCTGCTTTGAATTAGAACAAACCACTTTGCTTGAGATGGAGTAAAACCAGGTGTAGGCCTCAGATTTACCTGCACTGGTCAGCACCTGACACCACCTGAACTCTCTGGTGTTAACTGAGCCGAGAGAGGAAGCAAACAGCGTGCAGGTGAGGCAGTCAAGGAAATATGTTTTGAAAAGGTGTAAGTAAATGAAATGAGGCAACACTGTGACACTTATGGCTCTCTTGGGCTTCGGCCGCATTGGCTCACTGTTGCTTGAACCAATCGCAGAGCAGGCGGGGCTGGAGCTGTGCCAAGAGATAGGCTCGATGTTCAAAGAGTAACCCTGAGCTCCTTTGTCCATACGTCCGTCAATATTTAACCAGTTTATTTATTTTTTTTCTACCAAGTGTGAAGTTCAGGGCTTTTGTGGGGGCGTGGGTACGCTGGGCTGGGCCGGGCGGGCGGCTGCACAGGCTCAGGCTGGATGAGACGCACAGGAAACTCCCTCAGCCCACTTCCTCTTTTGCATTGTTGCAGAAAAAGGAAGAACGCTCAACAGGTCCGCATTGAGTTTCCTGTCGAGTAAACCGATGGGTCAGTTCACATCCGCAGACATGTGGAAGTCCTGCTTTGTTTTAATCAGATTTCTAACACAGTTCCCCCACGCAGACATGGCTCTCGCACATCTGCAGGTCAGGAAAATGTCTCTTTTCTTTCTCCTCTTGTGTTTAGTTTACGGCTGCTGCTGGTCGGGATCCAGTGTCCTCCCTCAGACAGCCAGCAACACGTCTTTGTCAGCGCGCGTACGGTCTGAAACACCTCTGCACGTCCTTTCTCCTCCCGCCTATCTAAACACACATGTGCTGGAAAACAAGCCGTCCATTAACCCCCACACTCAGAGGGAGTTCTGTCCTGAGGGGGGGAGAGGGAAGGAAGAGAGCAGGAGGAGGAGGAGGTGGAGAGAGGAGGGGGGGGAGGAGGAGAGGAGGAGGGGGGGAAAGACAGAAAGAAAAAGAATGAGGGAGGAAATTGCAGTGTGGGCAGAAATCCGCCTTCTCCATTTCCTGGGGAGGAAGTGGATTAGATCGGGGAGAGTTGCAGCCTGCTCCTCACACTAAAGAATGCTACCAGGCTCGATTTTAACCCTTTCAGCCAGACATCACTGAAACTGCAAACCCCAACCTCATAAAAAAATATGTGGAATAAATTCTTTCCTTATCGCTTGTTAACATCTCTTCTCATTAACTTCCTTTCACTTTCTGCTTAGATCCTTTGCGTCTTCTTTTTCTGTCTTTTTTGTCATCTCCTTTGTGTTTTAGTGGGTTTTTTTTTTCGCATTGTGCTCCCAGCCCGTTGTTCTGTGACGAACTGAATCTTCAGTGAAATAATTGTAATCGTTCTTGTCATTCATTAGAACAGACATTTCAGTGTAAACGCCCCTGATTTGTGCAGTCAGATGCCACCAAATGCAGCACATTTATTCAAGATAAAGGTGAGAGATGAGATTAAATCGTTCAGAAGAAATCTTTTGTTCCCACAATGCTCGATATCCATGGTCAATAAATACAAACATGTTATAAATATAGTAAATGTAGATACAATGAAAAACTACACAGATTTGAACATAAATAGATTTAAATAAAACAATGTTTTGAATTACAACTATATAGAAAGGTGCATTGTGTAGCTACATTATTATGTAAAAAATGGTTACAAGCATGGAAATATGAACATTTGAAATAAAAAGCACACAATCAGCTGATACAAGATCAGATTTTTTTCACTACATGATTATTGTGGCCAGAAAAGTTCATGGTAACGATATTACCACAATATCTATGCAAAATTTAGATTTTTTAAAATATTTTGAAAAACAAAAATGATGCTGTCAGTCCAATTCTTCTTTAACTTCTTTGTCTTTTCTGCGAGTGTTTATTGTGCGAGTCTGTAGCCATAAGTGTAACTGATTTAAGAGCATACAGTCTGTTCAAGAGGTGCTAGATTATTATCATGTGTTTCGTTTGCATGATATTAATGTTTTATTTAATATTTCATCAGTGCATCTTGTGTATATAGAAAACAACTTGTTAAGTGACATAAAAGTCACAGCTCAATTCCATTTCACTGCGTTGTTTTTCCACATTGTGATGCTGAATCAAGATGTGGGGGTGCAAACACGAAACAATAAAACATGTCATTGCCAGTAGTTGAATAATGAATAATGTTTCCATTGTGTAATATTTATTAAGCGACAATAACAACCTCAGACAGCTCCCGCTTCTGACTAGTTAAGATAGAACAGCTGAGGTCTGTGCTTGCTAGTCAGTTTTGTCAGTTAGTAATCAGACTGTGGAGCCTGGAGAAAACACGTCCAAGAGTCTGTGCTAGTTGCCTGGTAACCTCACGGTGAAAAGGAAGAAATAGTTGAGCTGCCAATTAATACCATAAAATGTCATTTTTACACTTTTTGTTCAAATGAAACAAAAATGTAACGCGTTCATTACAGAGCCATGCTTGCTGTTTCCCTTTGCTTCTAGTCTTTATGCTAAGCTAAGCTAACTGTCTCCCGGCTGTATCTTCATATTTACTGTACAGATATGAAAGTGGCATCGAACTTCTAGTCTAGCGGACGAGCCACACTGGCTGCGTGTACGCGTGCGTGACGGCCACCTCGTTGAACTGCTCCAGCTCACATGCCCATGGGGCCACACAGGCAGCGTTTCTGCTGCGGTGCTGCTACTAATACCACAAAACCTATCTTTATACCTTGAATTAACAGAAGAGTTTTGAAGAAAAGAAAAGTGCTATAACCAGAAAGCAGTGAGAGAGGGAGGGAGGGAAAGAAAAAGAGAGTACACCAGAAAAATACTGCCCCTACCAGAGTCGCACGTGCCACGCAAAATAAAGGCGAGGTTCGACTCCCGCCTGTGGCCCTTTGCTGCACACCATCCCCTCTCTCTGCCCTGTTTCCTGTCTACTTTCTAGCTGTCCTGTCAAAATAAAGGCAAAAATGCCCCCCCAAAAACTTAAAACAAACAAAAAACCTCACATTAAATGGGTCATTAAAAGGATCATCCAGCAGCATCAGGACTCAACAATAAGTCCTTCCAGCTTGTAAAACGCCACGTTCTGCAAGTAAATCTGGCAAGGCGCTTACAAGGCAGGGCAAGTTGTAAAAAACAATTAAATATATATTTTGACAATTGATTTAATTGTTAAAGTAATTTTTTGTGCAAAATGGCAAAAAGTGCTGTTTTCAGCCTCTCAAATATGGAGATTTACCACTTTTTTTTCCATTTATTATCATATTAAAGTGAACATCTTTGGGTTTTAGACGAGGCATTTAAAGACATCATCTTGGACTTTAAGAAAAGGGACTGGACATTTTTCACTACAACATTTTATAGATGTTGCAGCCCTACATTAAACATGACAATTAACTTTAGCCTTTGTCCTTATTAGGTAACCGCTAATAAATAAAACAATCTGTACAGGGGCAAGTAAAAATTGTCCTTGGGTAACTAGATTTCTGACCCACTTGCCCTACTAGGCCAGTGAAAACAAAGAGTTTAACCAAGATTATTAGTCAGTCAGTAGACAAATGAAGAGCTTTAAACAGCTAGCGGAGGGTTGCTATCAACCGCTCGTAACCTTTTATTTATTTTTCTGTGCCGAGACAAGTACTGAAAGGCCTGGGAGGTTTTTCGCCACCAATCACAATAAAGCAGCGCTGACGTTAAGCAATGAACTGGATTTGTCGGGTTTTTAATTCAGTCGCAAACCGGGCAAGATCGCTCGACATGGCGCCCACGTACTTGGGAGCATGACGCAACAACAGGGAGCTCGTCAGCGACTGGGAAAACACTGAATTATTTACAGGCCGAAAACACAAGGCGCTTCAGAGTTATTTTACAATAAACATGCAGGAAATACAAAGAACAGTGGCTGCAGGAGTAGAAATATCTCACTGGATGATTAAAAAAATCTATGTCCATGGAAACAAGACTGGCTGGTTTCCTTGGTGCGTGTGTGTGTGTGAGTGTGTGTGTGTGCTCACAGCTGGGTTTGCACTATGCATGCTTGTACGAGTGGGTGGATGAGTGTGAGTGAATCTTGTGTCTTTGTGCAAGGCTCGCCAGAGGTAGAGTAGGTGTATACTGTGTGTGAGAGTGTGTGTGTGTGTGTGTGTGTGTGTGTGTATGAGTAAGTTTGTGTGTGTGTGTGAGTGTGTGTGTTACCGTACATGACTGAAAACCCACTCCCCAGCTTCCATTGGTCTCTTTCTTTGTGGTATATTACCCATTTTACTGTGTGGGGGAATTGGTGTTATAAAGTGTGTGTGAGTGTGTGTTTTGTATGTCTTGTGTGTGTGTGTGGGGTGTGTGTGTGTGTTTGGTCTTTCTGAGGGGAAATTTCCTGCCCCTGGAAGCAGCTCTTGTCCTCAGGAATTTCCTGAGTGGGCAGACGGCGCTTCCTGAATAAATGTTGTTGTTGTTGTTGTGTGTGTGTGTGCCTGTGTGTGTGTGTGTGTGTTGTGTGTGTGTGTGTGTGTGTGTTTTAACTGGCTCTCTTTTCTCCTCTGAAAGGGAAACTGTTCTCACATGCCAGCGAGCGAGCTGAGCGCAGCCCCCTTCTCTTCCTGTTCGCGACACACTCCACATGGCGTTTCTGACAGAGGGGGTTTGCTTTATTCTGAATGTCACAATGAACACACACTGTTATTAGAGACTGATGGCGTGTTGGTTTCAAGATTCAACGGGAAAAATCACAAAAGCACAAACGCTCGTTCTCTTGATAAACAATCAGTTCACAAAATCTTTTCCATTAGCTCTTTAAACAGTTGGTTTGGTACTTTCAGCCACACAGGACGTGATGTCTTTTATATCTCCGGCATGAAAAAAAAGAAGTAATGTGGCGTATTTAGCAGACCAACACACAGAGACGTCAACTTAAGCCAGGCAGCAGAAAACACTGCTTTTAAGGGGCACTCCCAAGATTTAGTCTTGCACTTTCATAAAGTTGAGGAATGTGAAAGAGAGAGATTAAAAATGCTCAAAACTAAAGCACCGTGGGGAGATACGCTTACTTTAAGTTCATAGGTGCAGAACTGGGATGCAAATTTTGTGCTTTTTCTTTTTTTTAAATTGATAGTTGAAAATGTTAACAATACATTAATCAATAATAAGATACAAAACACATGCTTTTCATTATCATCTTTTCTTGTTTTTTTTCCTCCTTTTAAGTAAGTTTCCTCAATCAACAAATGCCTCTGCCATTTCTAGACCATTGTCCATTACTAAATTTTTAATCGGTTACATTCTTAATGGCGATTAATAATTAATCATTAAGTTGGGATACGTGCAAGAGACTAAAAACAAAACGCTCAAAACTAAAACACCAGGGACTGAAATAAACTGACTTTTAGTTCTTTATTATGGTGCAAAATAGAGTAGCAAATTTTGTGCATTTTAATTCATCGACAGTTTAAAGTTCTCACAATCGATCAATCAGTTAATCATCAATAATTAATCAGATACAAAAGGGATTCATTTTCAGTTTTTTTCCCCCCTCATTTTAAGTCTAAGTTAAGGCTGCCTTGTCCAACAAATGACTCCACTAGACAAAACAATGTCAAATAAGGTGCAATTACTGCAGTTTCTAGACTATTGATGAATTGTTAAATTATACATTTTTAATCAGTTACATTCTTAATGGCAATTAATCATTAACATCCCCGGTCCAAAATCCAAAACCACCGGGTCCTCCCATAATACAACACCCACATCTATCAAACTTTTTTATCTTTGCCTCAGTTCCTTACTGAGTACTACAGAATGTGTCATGTTTTTAGCTTCATGGTACAGTTTAAATTAGCATTTAAACATACTGTTATGCACCGGCGGTACATATAATATCAAACTGCGACTTTGGAATAACAATGCCAGTTTGACTTCACTGAGAAAATTGATTAGATAGAGACGGTGAGACAGGCTGGAAACAGGTTGGGAGAGGGGGGGGGATGACATTCAGCAAATGTCCCCAGCTGGACTATGTAAACTATGGACGCTGTGATCATCTAGTATGCGTCATAATCTCGAGGCTACCAGGACTCCCTGAAGATTTACTACTTTAATATACTCAGTATATTTTAGTTTGCCACGGTCTTCCTGGAGTTGTCTCCCCACTAGCTGCAATTTATTGAAATGTCTCGCAGCTGGTATATTTTCCTCAACCATTGCATTGTGGGACAATGAACCAAGTATTTTTTTTTTGCGACTATGTTATACTCATTCCAGCATGAACACACTGCAGACTATGAATTAGTTTTTAGTTTGGAATTGGGACTGACTATTTTTTTTATTTTTTTTTTTACGGTGCATTTCTGTTATAAACATTAAGGTTCCACGCCTGTGATGAGATTGTTCAAAACATGCTGCAGAATAGACATTACACAACTGTTTTCACACCTTCTATAGAACTCGCTACGACTTATAAATTGACTCCGACTTGTAAAACCAGTGGAGTTCCCCTTTAAATAAGAAGTGGTTGTGGAAAATGCAGTTTTGACACCCTGCAAAATTGAACACTTGCAAACAGGGCTGCAACTAACGATTATTTTCCTTATTGATCAATCTGCCGATTATTTTCACGATTAATGTTTCAGTCTATAAAGTGTCAAAAAATCACAGTTTCCCAGAGCCCACAGTGATTTCTTCAGATTGCTTCTCTTGTCCAACAATCAGTCCGAAACCCAAAGACTCTTCATTTACTGTCATAAATGACAAAGAGAAAGCAGCAAATTCTTCCATTACAGAAGCTGGAACCAGAAAATATTTGACATTCTCACTTGAAAAATGGTGATTAATCAATTATGAAAACAGTTGGCAACTAATTTTCTTTTGATCAACTAATCGTTGCAGCTCTGCCAATAAAGATGGAGACAACATTCCAATGTGTTCCCAGTGAGTGTAAAAGTCAGGAAAGCTGAATGAAAACATATTTTGGCTACACAAAATTGTTTGTTAATTTACAAACAAAAATAAAAATAAAACAATTTGAAAAGTTAAAACCAGCCTTTGGTTGAACTCCTCAGACATATGCAACCTGGGATTAGAGCTCAGAAGCAGACATGGTTTTGCAGCTTCTACAAGGAATTTTCATATCGTGTTGATTTTGGAGGCCCCAGTGGACAAAAGCAGTAGTGTTTCCACCATAACAACCATAAAATATAACCTTAAAAAGTAAAATCTAAATAAAAAAATCTCCTCCCACTTCTTTTTAACTGGCTAAAGTACTACTCACTGTAACTTTGCTTGGAAAAATGTAAACAGGGCCTCATTTTATCTGATTTCTCAGAGAATCTGACCCAATGGCAGCCATTAAGACTGGGTCGCACCAACAAAACATTACTTTTAACCAGAGTTTAGCAAAACCACGTTTGAAATCGGCAAATCCAGATTTGAAATTAAGTAGAGTTTCGCTTCCGTATTAATAACTCATCTCTGTTTAGTAAATCCAAGTTTATTGATGTAAGCCAGAATTAAATAAAGTTTAATCAAAATGGAGGTGCTGGCTAAATAAATAATAAATGTGTGCTGTTGAGACCTAGTAAATATATAAAAAAATAGAAACAAACAAACTTATGGCTGCTCTGTATTTTTTAATACTTTACATTATTTGCGAGCTAATTCAAGAGTTAACAAAACGCTACATTGTTTGCTAGCTAGCTAAAATGTTAGATAACCTAGTTAGCTTATTGGCCAAATTAATTGAGTAATACGGCAATGTTCTATAAGATTATAAGAAAAAAAGAGACTGCCAGGCAGCAACTGGCAGACTGTTTTAACTAATCAGCCTGAGTGAAAGATGAGACGCATCATAAAACTCAGTTGGGTTGAATCTGTCTTAACTTGCTTTGAGGAAGATTAACTCTACTGAAACAGCAAATCTTCTCACAAATGGTCACATTTGCTTATGTAGGTCTTATAGAGGCATCAGTATTAAATTGAGACGGTTTCATAACCAGTCAAAAACTCCTTGTAGTAGCTTTAAAGTTAAAAGTTTGTGAAATGCTGCCATGGAAGCTCTGCATTACAAGTGATCACCTAAGTGTTACACTGCACAAAATGCTGACTTCATATTCTCCACTTGGAAAAAAAAACCCAAAGAGTATATAGTGCTTACAGGGTGTGTGGGTTTCAGACAAGCACGGGCCTTTTGATTTAGTTAACAAACGTCTTTGAAGCTTCTGCATTTTCTCCCCCCCAAAAAAAGAGGAAAAAAAAAAAATTGGCTCCCGAACAAAAGGAAGAGTGGCAGTTGACGCTGGATTCAGGAACTAACCTACAAGAGCCGGCTTGCTCCTGCGCTCAACAACAAGCTATCAAAAACAGGTCGCGCTACTTCCTGGCCATAAAAGTTCCGTGTGATTGATGATCTGTTTTATGTTTGTTTTGACTGGATGAAGTCCAGATTTGCCGGACGGGGACAGGCACGTGCATGCCGGTGGAGGAAGCAGAGGATGAATATGAGAGAAGGCGGGGAGGGGGGGTTCTCTTGAGTGAAAAGTAAAAGTGCGTGTGTGTGTGTGTGTGTGTGTGTGTAGGTGGATTTTCCCCTGCCGCACCCACCAAACAGGGAATCAATGTACAGAGAGACACACAAAGCGAGGGGAGATGAATAGTGCGCGAGGATTAACTATGGAAATGTGTTGCTCTCATGCCCACATGTCCCTGAGTCAGGGTGTCAGAAGGTCACGGCCAGAACCACCTCCTCCTTCTCCTCCTCCTTCCTCCTTCCTTCTTCCTCCTCCTCCTCCTCCTCCTCCTCCTCCTCCTCTGTCTGGAGAAAGAAAAATCTTTTCTCTATTGAGATAGCAAGACCAATATCCGCCTACTTCTGCTTCGAGAGAAAAGGCAAACATTTACTGAAGAACTGAGTGACTAAGGAGCTTTGAGTTTGGAGAGCAAAGTCCCGGCTTCACTGATGCAGCTCTGCTTTTTTTTTCTGTTTATTTGGTTAAAGTTCGTTCAGTTCAGGCTAGAAATCCTCCGTCTGAGATTTTTTATGTGCATCAGTCGTGCCTTTGTGTGTCCTATATTTAGACTGTCAGGAGTTTCTAACAGAAAACAATATCTGAGACTTTCAGATTCCACTATGACTCAAAATACAGCATGTGTGCAGTTTTGTTCCAGTTTTGCAAATAAAGACAAAGGAAACACTCAGAAATGTGTGACGCACAAGAAGAGCTGAACACATTCAATCACCAGCTGTTGCGAAATGATTAGATATGAATATGCACAACCTTTGTCACGCTACAAAAAAAACAGCAGGGAACAGAACTTAAATGAACGTTTATTTCTCTCAATACATCTTTTGATATATTCATAGAGCCCCATGATTCATTTGCTCATTGAAAATGTACCTGAAAGTGAGATCTTCACATGTAGATTTTAATGTAGTCTTGTCTCATTTATCAAACAGTGATATTGAAATCTTTAATGCCTAATTTCATGGCTAAATATCTCCAAAGTAGGCTGGTGACAGAGAACAACAGCCTGTCTTGAGAAGAGTCAGCTAGGGTTGCTTGCTAACATTGTATTACAAGCTTCTACTATGTTTTGTTCCAATTATCTCCCATATAATGCTAAAAAAACGAACGCAGTGTTGTGGTTAACATGCAAAAATAGATAAATACACCTGCTCGCTATAAGGTTAACTAGCAGAAATGGTCAAATAAAGACAAAGAAAAAACTCAGAAATGTATGATGCACGAGAAAATTTGAACACATTCAATCAGCAACTGATTCGAAATGATCAGAAATGAATACACAGGAGACATATGTTAAATTAACTTTGATTCCTTATGATGCACTTTTGATATTTTCTGAGATCCCTGTGATTCATTTGCTTGAAACGGAGACAAAGATCTTGGCACTCACATGTAGAGAGTTCACTACCTGTTCTACTGAAAAATTTAATGGCTAATTTAATGGCTTAATATCTACCCAGCTGGCTGAGCTACTTGAGAACAGCGTGTTGCATGGCAGTAGTTCCATTCAGGACGGTCTACAGACAAAGAAAACAGGCTGGTAGGGGGGCAGATTTGTGTCCACATGGATACTGACAGTGCAAACGGTTTGTCTTTAGCTTTACTACGAAGTTTTGTCCCAATTTTCTTTTACACAAAGCTATAAAACTAATTTCGCTATGTGGTTAATTAGAGAAACACTGATGTTAATCATGCCATTGCAATGCTAGCTCATTCTAAGTTGTGCCCAAATTATTTGCTATATACTAATGCTTTGAAGTTAACAATTTGCTAGCTGTAAGGTTAACGAGCAACAACACTGTCAATGCTAACATTGCAATGCTAGCTTAGTCTAAAATGTGTCCAGATTCTTTACTACATACTTACGCTGTAAAGTTAAATACCTAGCTAAATATAGTCGCTAGCTATAAGGTTAACCAGCAGAAACCACCCCAATAGGCCAAAATGTTTTAGCTCCATAATGGCCCAAATCTGGCAGGTCAAAGGAATAACACCGGGGCTTTTATTTGATACGAGTAGAGGGGGCACCAAGGAAAACAAAAAGGGGGGCTGGGAACCACTGATGTCAGGGACCTTAACTCTGGGTGGACAGCAGTTACTTTATGGCTAATTGGACAATTAAAGTAATCATTAGTTGCTTCCTTAAAAACAGCACCACACCAAATTTGTTTCACGTTTACAGTGAGTAGGTCATACATACATGTTGCATTGTGGGACAGTGGTGTTTATTAACTAAGATTGATCAGTTCCCAGTCAGAAACAGAACCAAGCGTGTTCATCTTTGTTGAGCTTGGACACAGCTGTTAGTACATTTGCTCCCAAACTGTGGACTCTATAAAACTGCCACAAGAGGTGGCACTTACAGTTGAAAGCCATTTTTGTGGACTTGTCATTCCAAGTATCGAGAGGCAGTCGCTGTTGTAGTTTTCAGTTGGGCGAGAGAAACATAAGCAGCTTCATGGCAGTGGTGTGAGTGTTGGTGAGACGCGCAGAGCTAAACTGTGATTCTGGACGGGACCTTTAAGCTTCACAGCAGGACGGACCTCATTAACTCGTCTGGCTGTGAGGGGAAGTTGAGGGCTTCTGTACCGCAACAACGAAACAAGATACCAGTGATCTCATCCTCCTCTTCCCTTCATTCATCCCAAGCGCTTATGAGTTGCCTTGGCAACTTGTGCGCTCCGTGTGTGTATGTGTGTTAGCGAGCATGAGCGGGGGCCTGAGAAACCACAGAGTGAAAATTATGTGTCATCAGAGAGGATTAGGAGCCCACGGTTTAGTCAAGGGTTTGGGATCCTGCTGCTGTCGTGCTTGAGGGTTTTATTCAATGTAAACACACACATAGTTGGAAACGCACACACGCACACATGCATATGAATACACTCTCATGAGCAGTGTAAACCTGAGATGCATTCAACAAAGGCTGAGACTGATGACAAGAAAGACTGAAATTGATTTTCTTCCTGTAAACCTGTAAACAAATCTGCAACAGATTCTCTGACAGAAAACAACCAGAAAGGAAATCAGCTCAAGAAAGTGTGTGAAAGTGTTGAAGGAACAGAGTGTCAGGGTCGAAGGTGTTCTCACTCGCTGCCCGTGCCATCCATTTTCTTTCCACCTCTACACAAGCAAAGGAGGTTTGTGTCTCACCAGCTGCACTGCAACAGAAACGTTCCCATCGTGTTTAGAATCAGTTCCTGTCTAGGTCAGATGGATATGAGATACAAAGTAAGATCCTGAAACTTGCAACTTCAATGTGACTCAGGTTTTAAAACTGAAATCAGAAAAGATCGGTGTTACAAGACTGAAACTACGCCCTCGTGATTCAGCTAAAGCTGTCAGTTTTCGCAGCTTGCTGATCAGTCTTAGCACAGAGGACTAAGAGACGTCAATGGAGAAAGAGAAAAATCAGTGGCTCGATCTGTAGTTGTATCAAAAGAGATGCATGATTTCATTCACGAGCTAAAGATTCAGACTGACTGAAACTGGATGCAAATACAGTTTCAAAGGTATCGTGCAGTAATCCCCCCTGAGTCACTTTATTTGCGGTATTAGATATGGGCGCAGGGTTAAGAAAAGATTCACTCTGATTTTGATTCTGCTATCAATTTTGGTTCTAATAGAATCTTCGAGTCGGACATTAATTTTTATACCATGCTGCAGTAAATACCTGAGTCTTTGACACATTTCCTCCCTTGAATGAATTTAATTTGGTCATGTTTCCCTGAATTACGACGGTATTTCGTAGAGATCAGACAAACTGAGTGCTGTGTCCTGTTTGCGTTATTGTAAACATCATGCTCACACATTGACTCGTAAGTGACGTGAGCCATGTACGAGGAAACCACAGGCCCGAGACTTTAACTTGAGTCAGACTTGGTTCATGAAATTGAGGACTTGTGACTTGACTTGAACTTATCTGCTTTGATACTTCACTGTCTGAAGGCTTGAAGCCTGAGTGAAGTAAGCAAAGTATGAAGAACTTTGATTTTAGGCAAAACTGCAGACTTGAGACCTGGACTAAAGTCTAAATTGCACCATGAAAATGATCATCTGCTTTGATACTTCACTGCCTGAAGACTTGACATTTTGTGTAACGGATGTAAACGAAATACAAAGAACTTTGATTTCAGGCAAAGCTTTAGGCTCGTGACTTGGACTTTGAAGCAGACTTGGGTCATAAAAATCAGGACCTGTGACTTGACTTGGGCTCATCTGCCTTGATGCTTGACTGCCTTAAGACTTGAGTTGGCTCGTGAATGACTCAAGAGAAGTTTGAAGAACTTCGATTTCAGGCAAAGCTGAAGACCCGAGACTTTGACTTGAGGAATCTAACTTGAGATTTGATCGCCTGAAGACTTGATTTGACAGTTAAAGGCAAAAAGCTGGGACCAGACCATCAGACCATGGACTTTAGATTGGACTTGAAAGCAAGTCTGCCTTCAGGAATCATAAGCTCTTTCTGTTTTTTATAAATTTTGAATTTGCTATTAGTACAGAATCTTAGATCAATGCAACATTGATATTTGGCATCTTGGTTCTGACCTTGTGATTCCCCAAAAGGAAGTAGGGTTGTCACAATACCAGAATTTTAAACTTTGAAACAATACCAGTATATATTTTAAAAAAACAACTCAATACCTCTTTCAAAGAGAGTGCTTAGGCATGCAAAATAAGACAATTGTCTTTTTTTTAAATGAACAACTTGCGCAAAGTGCTGGTACAGAAAATAGTTCAGTTTAGGCTTTATTTTTGTGCCTGAAATTTTGAAATTTGGCTTTCAGTGACAGGTCTTGAATGAGCTCTTAGATCTTTTCATTTTTATAGCTTTGGCACTTTTGATATGATGAAATACTTATATATTTTTTAAATATGTGGTATTGAAGTATTGACTCTTTTGACAACCTTACAAGGAAGTTCCAAGCTCAGCAGAGCAGGGAGCGGGAACTGACAATAGGGGAAACTAGACTCGGAGCCTACAGGTGGATGCAGGGGTGGAGTTGGGCTTTTGAAAGTGCTGAATGAACGGCTCTTGCAGTGTCAGCAGCACGGCTTTCAGGTGAGCTGTGTGGCAGCAGGAATGTCAGCAAGCTAGTTGACTGCCTGAACTAGCTCGCAGGCTTCGCTTCATATATTGGTTACATCCCAGAATAGTCAGAATCAGATACGAGCAGGAATTCAGGGGCTGAGCACAATTTGAGTGCTGGTTTAGTATCTGTTTCCCTTCCCGTTTGCCTTTCCTTCCTCTTTTGCGTTACTTTGTTTAGTCCTGCTATTTTACCTCATCTGGCTTCATTTTTTCCCCGCCGTCGTCACGCATTATCCGCTACTGCTCTCATCACTCTTTCCTTTCAGTTTCCACTCTTCCTTTTCTCATCTGTGCCTCCTTGCTGCTGTCTGTTAATAAACCTCCCGGCGTCACTCTCTAACCCTGCCGCAGGAAGTTTCCTGTGCTGAAACAGAGCCCACGCTGGATTGCTTCCTGCCAAAGTGCGTTGTGGGACACGTTTGTTTGGGCCCCCTTCTTCCTCCTCCTCCTCCTCCTCCCTTCTGCTCCCCTTGTTGCTTCCTCCTTTGGGCTCTGTGCAGATGGCTGAGGCCGGCAGACCGGATCTCGGAGGGGTTTTGGCAGAGCAGCACCTCTCTCCGGCCCTGGAGAGAGCATACCGCAGCCGTGACCTCGCGACCCGGGCTGCACTGCTGCCCGCCCCGGCCTCGCTGCTCTCACAAGTCAGCCACGAGAGACAGACATACAGCTGGTGCATTCAGTGCAGATGGCAGCTTGATTCAATATTGATAGAAAGTCAATGATGTAGCCAGTTAGGAGTATTCCAGTGCATCCCAGATCTACTCCTGTTATATAGTCCAGTTAAATTTAAACATGAAGTCATTTGTAGCAGCTAGACAAAGGACACATTTTAGGTAAAGCTCCATAATTTTAGAATTCTCTTACTTGAGGTTGTCAGAAGTATCAATACTTTTTCAATTTCATGTGTTTAAATCCTTATGCAAAAGATTATTCATGGTCAGATCCAAAACTACTTTAATAATAACAACTTAATTACAACAATATAATAGCAACATGCAGACAGAAAGGGTTATTCAACTTGTACAGCACTTATACAAATGACTGATGATTGGTTAAGAGAGACTGATAACTCAAAAATAGCGAGAGCAGTTAGATTTTGGTGCTGCATTTGATGCCATGGGTAAAGTTAATTTAATTGAAAGGCTTAAAATGTTATGGCTTTTTGTCCATCAGCGACTACATCGAGTTATCCTTCCTCTAGAGCACAGAGGGAGTCTATCAAATAATAGTAGTTTCATATGTGGTGTACCTCAAGGAAGTTATCTGGGGCCACTCCTGTTTTCTATTATATTACTGATTTGCCCTCTGCTGTTAAAAATGCAGGTGTGAGAATATCTGCTGAGGATTCTACTGTTTATTATGCAGCAGCGCCATGCCATGAATTAAATTAAGTTTTGTCCAATGAGGTGACTTAAATATATGATTGGACTATAACAATTACATTAGCCTTAAATTTAGCCATAACAAATTGGAATAATTTATCATTTAATAAAAATAAATCATCCTTTAAAAAGAATATGCAGAGGTGTCTGTGTTACAGAATTTTAAACTTTTATATACAGATTTTTGTACAGTGTTGACTGGCTTTTATGCATTGTTGTATGCTAGTTTTTCTGTACCAGCTTTGAGTGCAAGTTGTATTTTGAGTGCCGAGTAGTATTGTATCAAAGTTTAAAATTCTGGTGTAGTGAAAACAATCAACTTTAATCAACATTTGGAAATAGGGATTTAAAACAGCACATTTACACACAGAATATTAAGCGTACTAAAGGCTGGAGATAATGTAGCCAAGCTATGATTTCTACCATGGCCAGGAAGCAAATGCTATGAAAAAAAGTAGAAACCTAGTAAAATATCCGAATTCCTTATCTGCACATCCACTAGCTCCTGCGGTTGTGAAACACCTGTATCCCATTCCCTGACACTTTCTCAGGACGTCTGTTGACAAGCTGAGGGTCAGAGCTTGACAGGCTGTAAGCTGTGCTTCAGATAACCTAGGCCTTCCCGGGCTTATCGGCAGCGCTCGTGCCACTATCTGAATATAGAGGACTAGGAGGGAAGGGAAGAAATGGGAATCTGACAAGCTAGACAGGGTTTCATTTTATATTGATTGCTCTCTGTGAAAACTTCCTCTGTTTGACGGGTGGGGGGGAGGGAGCTGAAGAGGGGAGAGGGCCTGAAAGCGAGCACAAGGTTCCTATTACTTGTGTGACAGTGACATTGGCGGCCAAAGATAACAGCTGTCCGACTCCCAGAGGAAGTGTTTGAGGCCGGGCGATAAGTGAGATGTAAGAAATGAGTAGTTATGCTCCGTGTGGGTGTCATGGACGTTCTGAGCGGAGCTGTACGCTGTCGCAAGCCTGTTTTTGTGTGTGTGTGCATGCGAAACAGCGAAGGGAGGTGAGTCTGAGTCATACTGTAAATCATTGGGTTACACAGAGAGTGCAAAAGGATGCAATGAGGTGGCAGTATCCGTGCTAACCGGGATAAATAAGGGTCAAACATGTTTATGTGTAATCCTAAAAATATAGATCCTTTGATGACAGACAGTATTAAAAATATCAGAGTAAGAGAACAATTCAGAAATAATCCCTGGTTGAAATAAGCCTCAGTGCAGAGCCAGGGCACAGAAGCTCATCTAGATTGATCAAATTTAATTGTAAGTAAAAAACAAAACAAAATACAAATAGTAAAAGAGGAGGACACAGTTATAATAGTGCTCTGGTATTGGCTAAAAAATATAGACTATCTATAGTGTATATCTCTCCTCTATGAGAGATTGTTCTGTATGCATTCATTCGTTGTGGTTCTATGAGGAGCTAAAGTCAAATAATAAAAAAATTAAAAAAACTCCTGTAAGCCACTCAAATCTGTAGCTAACTACTGACTCAGCAGATGCTATTTGCACCCAGGGTGGAACAGTCAACATGGCTATTTGCACCCGCAGTAAAATAGCTGATGTGGCTATTTACACCAGAGTGTATATAGCCTAGCATTTCACGCTGGTGTCTGGAGCCATCAATGCTGTTTGCACCAGGGTGTAAATATCCAATGTCGCTATTTACTCCTGAATGGCAGAGACAAAACATAATGTTTTCTTTTTAACATGACCTCCCAAGTGAGTGCAGATGAAAATGAGCTTTTTGCTAATTCTGGCACAAAAGATATCAAATGATATCATTATGTTCAATACTTTATGTGGTCCCTTATAAATAAAATTAAATGAAATCTTGGCATACTTATTAATTTATTGTAGCTAATTTCATTTTTTAGCAGATTTGGCAAAATTTTCAAGAACATTTGTGAACATTTTCTGTCACTTAATTTCACACAGAATTTTCTCAAGGCTAATATGTATTCCTTAAAATGTATTAATGTATTATTTATATTTTGATCAGGTTCCTCCATTTAACTAGCGAACCAAATACTTGAATCCAGATTTTATTATTCATTAATTTATTTATATTATTATTATTTACACTCAGAGTTTTCCCAAGGCTATTAAGTTGTTTTTGCACTAGATTAACTTGTGTTAGCTTGTTGTGGTTGCGGCTAGGGTTAGCCAAAGGACTACCACAGCTTTCTTAACAAGCAAATTAGTTAGTCCTCAAACATCATAGATCAATAAAATAAAATTAAAAGCTGTTTAATTAATATTTTGATCAGGTTTCGTCTTTGCCATTCAGTTAGCTAGCTTGTGAACTAACGTTGGCACATAATGAAAACCAAATACTTGTATAAAATTATGGTGTTTAAAACCATACTGCAACTATTTGTGGCAAAAATGTATTGACTTTGTATTTCTAGAAAAAAATGTGCTTTCATTTCCCCCAATAGTCGGTGTGTTCGATATTGTAGCATACTAGCCTTTAGCATTTAGCTGTGGTGGCTGCTGCCAAATCAGCAATGCAATTGTGTTACCTTGCAGGTTAGCCAGTTAGCCCTTCAGCAGCCTAAATTAATGACATCAACTCCATCATCTACATTTTTATTTAGATTTTCAGGTTTATTTTTTGCCTTTCTGTCATTAGCTAAGAAGCACACAGGCCAAAAACATTAAGCTTTAGCTCCACAAATTGAGGTTGTGCTCCAAATTATGTCCAGAATATTATTTCTGCACTCCTACTCATTGTCTCTTATTTCTGTTTGTTGTTGCTTTTTTTTTTCACCGCAGATGTAAGAAATGTTTTTACAACTAGAATACATTCTGGACAACATTCAGATGAAACCGAGCTTTTGTTCAGATTTCTCTTTTTCACACTTCTCTATTCTTTCCCTGCTGCCTCCAAATGCTTGTTGGTCACCAGTGCAGATGTTTTACACTCCTGTTCCCACGGCAGTGAAAGAAACATTTCAGAGTGCGAGGGAGGAGGAGAGTAGGAGAGAGAGAGAGAGAGAAGAAGAGATACTGTCACTGCTGTTTCCTCAGCTCTCTTTGCCTCTGTGTGTCCTTGTCCGTTTATACACAAACTAATAAACTCTGATGTGCCTGTCTGGAGTTCAGAGAGCAAAGAGCAGCACAGATCACAGCAGATCAAATAAAATATCAGTCTGACCGTCTTTTCTCATATATTCCCCTCCCCCTCCTTTTTTTTTTTTATTCCTGTGATTCATTCTGTATTCTTCCCCTTAACCTATCATCTTTTAATCTTTTATTCTAACCTCCTCTCCCTTTCTGACTCTGTCTCCTCCTTCATCTTTTTTTTCTTTATCTCTGCTGCCGTTCCCGTAATCACTCCCTCCTTTTGGCTTTTATCTCCACTTCCTCAATATCCTTTTTACTGCCTCTGCCTCCTTCCTTCCTCTCTGCCCCCCTCCTCCCCCCTCCCCCCCTGCTTCACCCTCCCCTCCTTCCTGCCTTCCCTTCTTTCTTCCTTCCTCGCCCCCCGCCGCCCCCCACCCCCGGTTCTTCTGCGCCTTCTCCACTGATCTCATCCTCCTTTTCTTCCCCTTCACCTCCACTTTGTTGTTACCAAACCCCGGTCTCAATTCCCTTTCCCTTCTTCCTCTTTTTTTTTTTCTTCCTTCCAGGTCTGCAGCCAGTCTTCTGGAGCAGGGAGGATGTGGCCCAGTGGCTGCGATGGGCAGAGAAGGAGTTCGCCCTGCGGCCCATCACCAGCGGCTCTTTCCAGATGAACGGCAAAGCCCTGCTGCTGCTCACCAAGGAGGACTTCCGCTACAGATCCCCCCACTCCGGTACTCTTTTTTCCCCACCTCTTCACCAGTTTCTTGGAGATATTTTAGATGTATTCCAGGCTGGTGACATCAGTGAAAAGTTTCACAAATGAGTCACTTTCATTGATTGCGTTAGACATTTTTTAGCATAATTGGAGCAGGACCCAGACTGGAAAACAAGATTTAGGCTACCAACTAGGAAGGAAGAACAGTTTTAGATCATGGAAACACTGATTAGTTGCAGAAAACTATGGAAAATTGGTGCAGTTATACATAGAAGCTCCTTTTTTTAGCTCATTGCTGTTGCAAAATGACTGATAGGGATCAGAATGAATTGATAGCGTGCAGTCCTCACAGACGAATCAGCATCCATGACCACATTTAACACTGCGACCCTCCGTCAGTGCTTTAGACCGATGCTATAGTTTCTTTGTACATGAAAACCGGCATCAGTGCCGCTTTAAAATCAATGTGTTTACAGCAAAACTACACCCTTTAAAAATCAATAAAGTCAGCTGGAGCAGAGGAGGGAAGGCGGTGGTGTCAGGCGACAGTGGAGGGAGGCAGCTGTTACTGCGAGGCTGCGGGGGGAGGAAGTAGGAGACGGTTGATCAGGAAGTACAAACCAACCTCAACTGTTGCCCCGGCAACGCCAGCGGCCAGGCGCATGAAAATAAAGCAAAGTTAACTGTTCTCTTTTGGGGGTGTTTTTTTTTTTTTTTTTTTTTGTTACAGTAAATGAAACAGGATTAATTTTCTGTTTGTGGGTCGTGGAAATATGACACTGCATGTTGTTAGTCAGGGATGCAGTCAGCGGTTGTGGTGTAGGTCAGCATGTGTGGGATGAAATGACTGATCGGGATTGTGAAACATCAAGATAAAACGTAGGACAAACCCTCCACAGCCTGGAAAAAACGGCAGTGCACAGTAATTTCGGTTAATTATGAGTCCAGGAAAGTGTTGAAATGGTACGGAGGACTTAAAAATAAATGCTGAAATAAATACAGGAAAAGAAATACTGTAATATTCCTATAAATATCGAATCAGGGATTTTTTTTATAATCGTATCATCATACCAAGAGTTTTTAGTATTGTTGCATCCTTAATTTATTTTTTTCCACAAACCAACTTTTATGTATTTCTACATTTCTACTTTATTTATTTATTTATTTATTTATCTATCTGTGTCACATGATTGGTCACAGTATACCAACATTTATCTATTCATTTGATTATGTATTTTTTTTATATAAATGTATTTAATTCAGCATTTAATTATTTATTTATTTATTTTTTTAAAGGTACTATGTGAATTAATTTACATGCATAAATCAGTTTGTATTGCCCATGTGTGAACAGTACAGAGGACCACAAGTACCATGCAAATAATAAAGTATTTCATTAATTAATAACTAATTTTACATTAAAAACAGGCATTCATAAATTTTGTTATAGTAAGTAAGTTCTAGTTTATGAATGAATTTATTTGACTAAATTACAAAGTAATGAACTGTTTGATGTTTTAATAGGCAATGAAAAGTAGAATCATAAAAACAGACTGTAACATGATTTTAAAAAATCTCTGATTTTCTTGGTTGCCTTTAACGGCTTGTTGTCTGATTTCTATGTTACTCTGGATGTTTTTTTTTCTGGGAAAATCTAAAGAATGTGACCTGCCTTCTCTTTGGCTCTCATACAGCGTGCGAACAGTGTGCGACACTAGCTAACGTTAGCTTAGAAACGGCGTTCACTACCGTCAACAAACGACGAGCACATGCCACAACACAATCCTAACTTTACTTAGCTCATCGATCAACATGATACCAGTCAAACTGCCCAATGACGACCAAAACTAGCATTTTCTGAAAATTCCACACAGTACCTTTAATGCTTAAAATCTTGATTCAAACATTGATTAATTCAATAAGTCATTTTTAATCCTCCGTTAAACTGAATGGAACAGAACGGCTTTTACTCACTTTTTTTTTGTTTCCAACCATCAGAGACCTCGATGTGTCTCTTTGAATTACATCACATGTTTTGAGGACTAATCTGTATTTGTGGAGGGACGTAGCCCAGCTGACAGCTGTTGTCAAGCTCGTATGAGGACGTTTCCATTTCAAGTCTCATATCCTGTCAAGAAACTGAGGTCTGGGGAATTTTTTATTTTTTATTTTTTTTGGAAAATGTGATTCATCATCGCAGGTTTTTATTAGCTGACTTTAGTTGTCTCTATTATATGACAAGCAGATAATTTTGTTGTGTAATGATTTCATGAATCAGCAACTTTTGATGTCTCTTTTCCCCCCAAAACAAAAACACAGCGTGTTAGAGGATAAGCGCTGTCAGTTATTGATTACATTTTGATATCGGGAGTTGTTTTGGCCCTGTTGTCAGTGAAAACGTCACTGTGGGGAACAGAGCAGATTTTTTTTGGCTTGTGATGAGTCTGTTTCCTCCTTCGGGGGACTGCAAGGGTGCTGTTCCCATCAGTCCCTGCCATGTACCATATTTTCCTTTGTAGAGACTCTAATAATAATAATAATACTTTTTTTTCCCCTGGAATGTCTGAAGCTCACTTCCAATAATCGGCCTCACAGTTTGCACAGCTACATGTTTCAACCTGAATATGTTTAATGGGAAACACGTAAAGCCAAAGAGGGTGTTTCATATATCAGGCATGACTAACTGTAGGATGACATTTTTTCATATTTCTTTCATTTCCTACTAACTGTGATTCATAAAGTTGAACATATTTTGGATGTAGCGTTTAGACAAAACTGGAGTTTCTGAAGGTTTCAACAAGTAAATTTAAGACTTTTTAAAACCATTAAGAATGCAATTTAATACTTATTTCATGTCCATACTGGCAAAAGAGTATAAGCACAGTTTGCATTAAAGATTATTGGGTTTTGTTTTGTTGTTACAATGCCATCAATACAAATTTTCCCATAAACACATTTAAAAGCAAGACTTAAGTCCATGCAACTTTATAAAGTAATGGTAACTTCAGTAATAATAATTCAGTTTTTTCTTAAGACCTTTAATTTTTTAAGACATTTTAAGGCCGGAAATTCAGATTATTGGAATTAAGACTTTCTAAAGTCAAGAGGTGCCAGAATAGTATAGCTACTAGAGCAGCGCTCATTTTGACCTGTGACTTCCAAACTCTATTATAGTTTATGATAAATTAGAGATTAATGTTAGTTGATCTTAGTCTGTTAGTTTACCTTTTTAAAAATGAAATAACACCAGAATGTGAGAAAGAGTTAAATGTATTTCCTGGTCTCCCCTATTTTACTTTCAATTGAGTCTAATTAATTTATTATTTTATTTTAAGCACTTGAGAAGTTTTATGAACAGAGATGATAGTCGCTAAGCAACCAGGATGCATCTCCAACTGTGCACAAAGTGAAAATATAACAGTGGCAGTGACCACCTCTGGCCCAAATGGGTAGAAATTATGAAACTTTCTTTTCCTCTTGTGTGAATTATATATATAAAACACACTTTTAGTATTTTTAAATTTAATTTAAATGTTTTAACGCAGTTATTGCACGTATAAATTTGGCTGCCGGAGCGTTAAGGACCTGCAGTAAACTGAAAATGTGACGTTTAAATCCAGAATCAAACTTTAATGCATCAGGAAGCAGGAATTTTCCCTAAACTGCAACTCAGTGCCACAGGACCAGAAAGTGAGAACTGAAAGGGGTGTGTGCGCGTCTGTTTGTGTGCGCGTGTTCACCATCACTTCCTTTATGAGAATCATTTCCTTGTTATGGTAAGCCTTTAAAAAAAAAAATCATAAAGGTAATGTGTGATGGTGGCCTTTGTTCAAATCACGTCCGCTCGTCCCTGAGGTTATTTGTTAACCCCGTGAGTGCCGTGTCACGCTGGTGGAGGAGACGCGGTTGTTGGTGTCGAGGTAAAACAAACAGCTGTTAATCATTCAGTGAACTTCCTGCTCGGGCTTTGTGCCCGGTGTCACCACTACTGTAGAAGCACTTCAAGCAGAATACCAGGGTCATATAGAGCTACGGCCCATTTACTTGTGTCAACATTGAGTTCAAGTTGTCCACTTAGTGGCCCGTGGTGCCTGTTTTTATTTAAATGCATATTCTTGTTGTTTTAAAAATCCAAAGGTGCAACGTTTTTAAAAGATTTTTATCCTGGGAAACTATGCAGAGACGGAAAGAGTTACTCATGCCTGGTAGGAAGTTTGACTAAATGTTTTCTGTCATCCAGCATTCATCAGTGTGTGCACACGTGGGCATACACTCACTACTTAAGAATGTCAGGTATTTTACCGGTTGAATGTAATTAGAGCCGCAGCAATTAATTGATAAATCGATTAGTCAGTTGAAAGAAAATCAGTTGCAAATGATTTTGATAAGTGGTCATTAGTTTCAGTCACTTTTCAAGCAAAAATGTCAAACATTTGCTGGTTTCCGGCTTCAGAAATGTGTAGATTTGCTGCTTTTCTTTGTTATTTATGACAGTAAATTAAAGTGTCTTTCAGTTTTGGTTGGACAAAAGAAGCAATTTAAGGACGCCGCTTTGGGCTCCGGGAAATTGCAATGAGCATGAGAAGCAGAATGAGACATTTTCAAAAGGGCAGAGTAGGCCATGCTTTTACCAGGGCGAGATTATTTGATGGCACACCAGAAAGTCCCTAAAAAAAAAAGAGAGAAAAAAAAGGGCACAGTTCAATTGTCTGACGTACTACTTCTGAATTCAGCCTGGGCAATATGTTAAAATTTTCCTCGTCTCAGCTGGGAGTTTGCTACATAATGTTTACTGCGTTCAGTAAGTAAACAAAAAAACAAGAAATACCTGTTTTTCTTCCTTCCTTGCCACCAGAATTCATATTTCTCTCTTTTACAGAAGACAAGCTTTAATTTCCTTGTAAACTCAAACTCACCAAAACCATCTTGGTTAGTCTTTCCACTGTTACAGCAATCACCAGCTCCGATTTGATCAAAATAAATCTGTAATCTTCTACATTAGATGTGAAAATATTCTGGCTCTACATTCTGTTTTACTCGCACTTGTCCTCCGGCTTCAGCAAATAAAAATGTCAAAAATCACCTCCAAAGAACAAGTGGAGATGGACTCAGTGGAAACTTGAGGCTCTATATGGAGGAGCAGGATGCTGTTGGACTGGGCAGGAACTTCCATCTGTGACAGGTCGGACTAACGGCAGGGAAAATTTTTGAAAGCCTGACATCAGACATATCAAACCAGTGTAAAGTCTTAAAGAGAATAAAGCCATGCCTTGCAAAAATAAATGAATAGTGAATAGTATATTAGACCAACGATGAGAGGCTTCCAGATGGCGGCGTAAGTGAACAGACGCACTTTCCTTCTCCGTTGCTAATTGTCTGATAATCATCTGTTAATCATCCTGAGACGCCTTAAAGGTTGTACTAAACTATCGCTGAGTTTTTGAGAAATCAAATTCGCCGAAGCCTGGAAAAGGGGCAGAGTTAAAACACTGAACTCTGCGGCAAACGGCGACTCATTTTAGACCAGTGATGTTCTGATATGTCTGTTTCCAAATTGTTTTCCCAGTTTTCATAAATCATTTCAAGTTTATATACTGTAAAATATAGCTGTAATAAGACTGGATCTGCTCTGGTTTGGTTTCTAGGATTAAATTAAGAGAAGTTTTAGTGGCAGAGGAGGAAATTGAGTAAACTGACTTTGTATTAAGTGTCTAACTTGTAAGTAATGGAAGAAACTCATTCTTGATTGAATCAAATGACATAAAAATGTCTCCTGAATGCAGCAGTCTAATGTTCAAAGCTCCCCTTTTGAGTGGCATGCGTTGTGTATGATGCTGGGAACAGATGGTTGACTGCACTTGGAGTAGCCTTTAAATCACCTCCACTGATATGGATTGTTGTTGTCGCTCCTTCTGAAAGAGGGAACCTACACTTTTGGCCCCTTCTTTCCTCACAGAGTCGTCATGTTAGGAAATATGTTTCTAGTAACAAACGCCTCGCGATTTTCCGCGACACCGTCAATCAAACGTGTCGCCTGCCTCCTCGGTCTCTTCCATTATTGCTCAAGCTCGCTGCTGCCTGGAAAGCCAAGAGGAAGGAGAAGGGGAACCCTGTTCTGTGGATGACGGCAATTCTAATTTCCCATTTTTATGCATGTGTAAAATGCAGCCCGGAGACGTATGGTAACCTTCGACCCTTTGCATCTCTACAGGGGACGTCCTGTATGAGCTGCTGCAGCACATCCTGAAGCAGAGGAAACCCCACGTGTTTTACCCGTCTGCCTACTTCCCTGGGAACTCCTTCCACTCGCTGCCTGAGAGCGCTGTGCAGCACCTGAAGCTTGAAGGTCAGTCCAGTAAACAGTTTTTCTTCTGTAATGCACACATTTCATACACGTTCAGCTCTAGAATTAGATACATTTCAACAGGCCTTCACTTGAGCTGATGGTATTGTCTAAATCTTAATGGGAAGCTCTGAAAGTTCAAATTTACTGTCCTGTAACCCTTAGATACATGGGTTATTTGAACCTACATTCTTCTATAAATGGGTCCAAAAGTGTTGATTATATATGCACAGTTCACGGTTTTGCTCAAAATAATTTAAATTCCACACAAGACTGACTTAAAAGCCCCGTGACTGATTCCTCACCAAACATCTGTATGACTGTTTCAGCTGTATCTAGCAGCCATGCCAAAAAGTAGGAGGAGAAATATAAAGTCAAGAAAAATGTTTTGCTCATCATCAGTCAACGTGCAGCTTCACTGTATATACATTGTGTTATACATACATATGATTGTCCGATATACATTTACACCAATCATCAAATTATCAAACTAGAATATATTATGGCCCTTAAATGATCTTAACTGTAAGCTATTTCTCACTGTATACAATATAAACGTTCCACACCCCCTCCGAACAAAAGAGCGTTTCCATCATAATAACTACAAAATATAACGTCAAAAATAAAATGATCAAAAGTAAGGTCAAAGGTCAAAAGGTCAAAGTCACTGTGACATCAAATTTTTTTTTGAAGAATATATACACTAATCATTACAAAATCTGACCCACATATCTAATCGCATACTTCATCAACTTCACTGTGACATCATAATGTTCAGCTCTCTATCAGTCCTCTGTCTTCCTCTGTAAAAAAACAAAACAAAACACTGAATACCTTTTTTTTTTAAAAATCCTTCAAAGTCTTCACTACAGACTTTATATGAGTCTGCACAGACATGAATGTAAACTGTAACCTGACTGGTTGGTGGAGACAAACAAACGTGAGGCAGTGATTCTGTTTTTAACTTCGTTTTAATAGCAGACATTGTTACTCTGAGGTCAAAAGATTAGATTATACCTGCACCAAATGTAAAATTGTCCTTCTGTTCAATATAATGTAGCTGATTGTTCAGACTAATGACAGTTCAGGTGTACTTCACAGGGAATGCGTCATTTTTAACCACTTATGGAAACTTTGTTCTCAACTTTGCCAAGTCGCTAAGCTATGAAACTGTAGTTATGAACTTTTATAGCTGATTAGTCGATTAATGAATTGTTTGCCAATCTGTTAATTCTTTTGAGTAATCCTCTAAGAAAAAAAATCCTAATGATTGATTTCAGCTCCTCAAATGTGAATATTTTCTGGTTTCTTTAGTTCCCTGTGACAATAAACTGATAATCTTTGGGTTCTGGACAAAACAAGACATTTGAGGACGTCACCTCTGGATTTGGAAAAGAGCGATCAACATTTTTTGTTTTGACCATTTTCTGGACCAAACAACTAATAAATTAGTTGAGGAAATGATTAGCAGATTAATCGATAATGAAAATAATCCTTAGTTGCAGCGTTATGAAAAACACATCTACGACAGCTACAGTAACACAACGCCCAGTGAACTAATATTAGCTCGCTACAGGCTAGTAGGCTAATTGATCTTGTAATTAGCAGCAGGCTAATTGATGCCTACATAATTGTAAGTAAAAAGTCATAATTATAACAGAGTGTTGATGCTAATGAGTTGAGGTTCACAGTAAATATACTGTTGACCTGACAGATATGACTGCTGTGAATCAACAGCTTCTACAAATGTCCAGAGGAATTAAATCAGGGTCATTTTATGGACTATTGGTGCAAAACATACAAACTTTTTGCAAACATTAAACATTTAAATTGAGTATTTTTGAGGAACATGAAATGCTAAAATAACAAAAATTAAAAAAAAAGACTCACTTAATGCATGCATCTAAGCCATAATGTTGATTTGAATGACAGTGTAGATCATTTAAGATGATCTTTTTGTATTTATGGTGCTAAAGATGCTCTAATAGATAATGTGAGTGAAGGTATCAGTCGGTCTGTTTCTTCAGAAGCACAGACACGTGCACCAGCGTTTGTTAGTTACCAAGGAAGTAGTTCAGTGAAAAACCCGAGACTGTTTTCTGGCTCTAAACTGAGGAAATGTGACACAGCAACAATCATCTGAACTTAATATGTTGACAGTAGAACCTGTTCCACCAGGAAATGCTGCTTTATTTAAACAGGCTGCAGTTCAGCATGCCACAAACCGCTCCAGTGCTTCCCTGCACTGATTGGCTCATTTCTATTTGTCACTACTGACTTCCTTGTTGTGAGTCCCCCTTT
>JAJHUR010117979.1:735-16434 GCA_027495735.1 Lutjanus campechanus | reverse complement strand
CCCTGGACATTTCTTAAATTTCCTTTCCACTTGTCTCTGACATATCTTTGGATCCCACTCTTATTCTGATAGCTATATACTGTGGTGCACATGTACATACTAACACATGGCCTGTTAGTAGCCATCACTAATGCTCTTATACTCTTTCAAGTGCTCTTAACTTCAACATCTCAGCATGTTTCAGGAAATATCTTTACTAACTTTATATGTCTGGTCCGTGTAGTGTGTATGTAAGAGATTTCTGTGTAAATCAGACGTCTCATGTCAGCAGACAATGTGATGTGAAATATCTGTGTGTGTCATTTCCCTGCACTCACCTTGTGGTCAATGTAAAAGCTTTGTGTTGCTAAAGAGATGCGCTGCTGCTACACAAGCAGCCACATCTGGAAATGTACTGAAATACAGTAAAACAAACAGTCTGATGGTGTTGAGTCTCTTTAATATATAAAGATATTTTATATAGCTGGACTCCTGCTCTCATTTGAAATCATACTTGTTGTATGGAGTGGTTTCAGAACCAGCCTGTTTTAATGTAACAGGTGTAACTGTCCCTTTAAATTCTGAACAGGGATTCACACTGTTTTGATTAGATTGGACAACTCCATCAGTAGCTCATAATGAATTCATAATGAGTGCTCGACACATGTACATACACATTTATCACATCTTTATTATCATTTATCCCATGGCTTCGCTGAATACTTGATACTGATTAGTCAATTCCAGCATTCTAAGGTCAGTTATTTCTGTATAGTAGACTGTTGCTGTGTATAACAGACCACTGTTATGGACACAGTTCTGATCAGACACTCTGGAAGAACAATAAAATCATTGTTAAATCACTTAAATCATTTTAAAATTCATATTGTGTCACAATAATTATGAGATGAGACAGAGATGAAAAGTTAAAATGAGATAAAAAGTCACAATTATGAATTAAAAAGTTAAAAAAATATATATATATATGAGACTTTATCTCAGAATTATGACTTACCGTGGAGATATTTTTTTCATGAATTGGTGTAAATGGGCTTCCACATAATAAGTAAAATAATAAGACAAGCTGAAATGAACTTTTATTAAAATGCTATTATAGAAAATAAGAGTGTGTTTTTCTTCTCAACTTTGCATAAAGTACTGTAGTGCAAATGAAAGCAAGTTAAATGGTCGTGGTCGTAAATGAAGCACATTCATTGAATTCAGGTTTCTGTCCCAGTTTTCCCTCCTGGTCAGATGCACATGTTCTCCCATACCAGGTCTCTGTGGTTCCCAGGGGGAGTTGGCCTCCCAGTTAAAGAACCTGGGTTACACTGTGTGAAAATTTATTCCAAAAGTCAAGTTCAGTCTGGGGCTCTGTTTGTATGAGGTTTCTCGTAAATCAAACAGAAGGAGAGCCCTCCCCTTCCCGTTTCACTCCCAGTGCCAAACTGGTTCTGGGCAGAGTCAGATGTCAGATGCTTCAAAATGCAGTGCAAATGTAGAGCATCCAAATAACGCAGTTTCCAAATCAGGGGACAAAGTTCTGTTAAAAACGGTGGAGCAACTGAAATAAGAGAGACAACAAAAATTATGGACTTTTGGACAATTTGGAATTACTGAACAGCACCGAAAAGTTGGTTATGATAAATTCCACAAAAACAAACCGCACGTATTACACACAAAACAAAGAAACAGGAAAATGATATAAATACGTAGTTGATGATAGTGTCTCACTATTAAATCCTTTAACAATATGACAAGTTAAGAAATGTCTTGGACAGTGTTATAAAAAAGTTTAGTGTACACTATATTTAGAATATTTAGATATATTTACAGATTTTTCTGATGGGAAATCACTGTTTTATGAGCCAAACTTTCTCCAAAAGAACCAGACAGTCTTTTTACTTCACAGAACACAGGAGTTGTTGGTCTACAGCTGCCTCAGCTTGTTTCGTTTTTTTATTTATTTGTGAGGTTCAAAGTGCAGATTAATATTGACTTTAGCAAAACACTGTCAAAACATGCATGAAGAACCTGCTGGAGAGCAGATAGCTGCGTGCTGATTGGTAGATGTTAGGACATTTGATGTGCGGGAGGGAGAGACAGAGGTACAAAGACAGGAGAGAAGAGCTGAGGTGAGGAAGTGGACCTGGGAGTGCTGCACATCACACTTTCAGAAATACTGAGCAGACTGAAGAAGACAAAGTTTAACTGCAAACTGAAGCTGAAGACATTTTATTCACTCTGAAAAGTAAGTGCTTTCACTCCTCCTGGTTTGTTTAGAGCAGAGGTCAACAATTTTTGCTGTCAAAAGAGTCATGTTTGTCCAAAAAAGTAAATTTAAAAAAAAGTCTGGAGCCACAACTATTACATTCTCTCATTTTCCGTTGAGACTTTTCTGTTTTTAGAATTTGCATCCATAGTTAGACTCAAGACGAGCCAGCATTAAAATTTAGGGGAAACAGCACTTAACTGTAGAATACTTTTTTTTTTTAAAAAAAAGGTGTATATGCTACACATTTTTATAATTTCAGAAAATAACTGTCACTGCAGGACTGTTTACTTTCCATAATAGTTCATTTTTCATCAAGGCCACAGGGAGCCACTGGAGAGGGGGCTCTGGGACCACAGGTTAATGAAACCTGGTTTAAAGGGTTCAAATAGGCTGGATTCTTTCTACAAACTTTGGATTTGGTCCTGACTGACTGGACTACAGAAACAATTCCTCCCTCTATCCTTCACTAAGAGGAAGAACTCCTGTGTGGTTCACTCAAATTTTTGTGGACAGATCGACTGACTGTGGTCTGGTGGTCTGGCTGCAGCTAAAATGTGGAATAAAAAGGGTGTAAAATAAGTTTTGATACTATTGCAAATGTTTAGAATCAATTTAAGAAGACTACTGAAATAAAATACTCAATTCATGTGGCAGCCCTTTGGCTATTTACACCTGCCCCCCTAGTTTATCTTTAAAGAGAAACAAAGTCTTTGTAGAAAATGTGAGGTTATGATGGATGTGAATGTGTTAAACATGGGATGATCCCTCAGACTTGTGTTTGAGTGCTGTGTGAAACTACTACAAGTCAGTGTTGACTTATAGATTTTAGACTTGGTTGAATTATTTCATTTAAAAAAAAAAAAAAAGGTTTGGTTAGATTTAGGAGAAGTTTATGGTTTGTCACTGGCAAATGACACCTGGTGCTTGTCTCTGCCATGCTAGGCTATACACCCCTCAGTGTAAATAGCCACACAGGCTATAGCCACATTAGCTATTTACACCCTGAGTGCAAATAGCATAAGAGATTACTGACAGCTGGATGCTAATAATATATTTCGATTGCCGTTGCATTTTTTACAGAAGTGACTGTGGGTCTTTTTCAGATGTAAGGCTGATATAAAAAATGCTGGCACATTTACAGAGTTAACTGTCTGTCTGACAGGTGCTAACATGAATCAAGCTAACATGCTGGTGTGTTTCAGGGAGTTATGTGGAGGTTGGTCCTGACTGTCAGTCTGCTGTGCTGGAGGTGTGAGGGCACAGTGACCTGCAGAGATAACAACAATGGTGCTGTGGACTGGTGAGGCAACATCAAATCTTCTATCTAAACCCTTCAAAGGGCACTGCTGTCCAGACTCTGATATATTTGATCGGTTTATGTTGGTTAACATTTCCCTCTCTGAGTTCACATCGTTGCAGTTCACACTTGTTTCTGACTGTTTATCATCAGGTACATCTTATACAAGGCTCCCAAAGTGGATGCTCAGTCTCTGACCGGTTTGGAGTATCTTTATCTTGATTCAGCTGGAGTGTCACAGACCTATAAGCCCATCAACCATCCCAACGGCGTCCTGGCAAACACCCTGCGGCCCCTCTTTACTCCAATCAGATCGATGGTGAGTGTCATTGGTCTGCTGCTCTTACAGTTTTTACAGTTGTTTACACACAAAATAATTTCAAAATATTCACACAATTATCCAAACACCACACTCAATTTGCATAACTCCTAGATTGTTTTCAAAATGACACACTTCAGTCAAAACATACACACATTTTAAAAACATACACATATTTATAAAAATGCTGTTTTGTTTTCATCTCACTAACACAGTCTTCAAATGATCAGACACTATTGCAGTCAGTTACACACGACTGTGATAAATACAAAACACATTTGTAAAAAAAAACTATTTTAGGAAATAGCATGTGCTTGACTTTTTTGCCAGACATTTTTATGTAAGGGATCATTTAGATGACAAAAAGATATTGACAAACCCACAACATTCTTCATGATTACTTTGAGGTATACAGAGAAAGAACACAAATACTATAAACTTACCAACACTGCACAACACTGATGCTGCAGACTGAAAATATTTATTTCTTACCAAACTCACTTACAGTAACATATCAATCAACAATGAAAATCAGAGCAAAATTGTAGTTTTTCTTACTATTGTAAAGTGTAGACAAATAAAAATCTGTAGACAAATAAAAATTACTGCATGAAGTACATCATCCCTCTCTACCTCTACCTCCTTCTTCCCCTCTTCCTCTTCCTCTACCTCCTTCTTCTCCTCTTCGAGCTCCCCCTCTCATTCTCACTCTTCTTCTTCTAACTCCTTCCATTTTTGTTGAAGACAGGTGAACTCACCTGCTGCCTTTTATAGCACCTACCTGACTGCTGTATTTTCAATTATGCACATGTGTGCTTCCACACCTGGTGGATGTGATTATCCAGTTTGTTCATTAGTGTGGTCACTGGCAAGTCGGGGCTTTGTAATGAGAAGGAAATAACCTCACAATCCTGATCTGTGTCTAAGGTGTGAAAATGCGTGTAGAGTTTTGCAAATCACTGTGTGTAATGTTTTGCAAAAAGTGGACAGGTGTTTTGCTTCTTGAGTGTAAAGATCTGTTAATTATGTGAAAATTTTAATTTTAGTGTGTAAACAACTGTAAAAAAAAAACTGTAATACATACCCACCCAGCAAATTTGGTTGAAAAGAATTCAGTCTTCTATGAAACATTTGATTTTGGCTGAAAGTGAAAGATGAAAGGACGTCTTTTTCGTGTCCTTTAAGAGACAACTATTCAAAGACTTCTCATCTGTGTCTGAATTCAGTTCAAAGTGAAAGGTTAAAAAGTCATCATTGAAAAGACAGACGGGCTGAACACAGCCCAAATTTCAGTGTCAATTTCTTGGCTACATTTGGACCAAATCAAACAAACTAAACACGGCCCAATTTTCAACATCTATATTGGGGCTAAATAAAGGCCTCAGATTGACCAGATTTAGCTGAAAAGACAAGATTGAAATGATGGCAGGTGCTTGGTGGGTAATCTTTGAGAATAATCTAACATGATTCTGATGAAGACAGGCCAAGTTCCAATCCAGTCTGCAAGTTTAGGAATGGTAAAGATTGAGATTTCTTTTTTTTAAAGATAAGCTTGCTTTTCTGATTCCTAGTTTTTTGTACATTTGGCTCCATGAACAGCCACTTAAAGCTCTCCTGTCCACTCAGTGGAGAAAAGAGAGATGCTAATAGTCAGATAGAATATATAAATATTTAAAAACAATTAAAGTTCTGAGTATATCATCTCATACTGATGAAATGATTCATTTACTGACTATGGTGACAGATGGAGCATCACCTCTGAGTGGCAGGATTTTTTCATAAGACACTGAATGTGGCAGCATTGAGGGATTCTGTGTTCTTCTAAACTGTTATTAATCTTTTTCCTTTGTTTTCCTCTGCACCATTTGTAGCCAGCAAACTTTGGATTCATCAGCTACAGTGATCAACCTCCAGGCTGTAATGCTCTTCATGAGCAGTTTGGCCACAGTAAAGGTAAACAGCATTTTCTTACACAGAACTTACATTATGTATAGGAATGATTGCAAACAACCACGGATGCATGTCAGATGGAAGTCATTTGTGTATTTGTTATACTACCCTGATATTCTTACTCTAACCAATCACTCTTCATGCCTGAACCTGACCAACCCTACCAACAAAGGCAGTGAGTGTTAGCCAATCAGAGGCAGAGTAGACTGTAGACTTTGCACTCCTTGGAAAAATGGTATGTGTAGTTCTGTGTGAAATATCCATAATTCAGTTCCTAATAAATGTTTTTTTTCAAGATCAAATGTCACATTTGAAGAGTGTCCTTTCATTGTACAGTCCAAAACACATCTTTGCAATAATTCTGCTGTTTACTTAATCAGCATGTTTATATCCCTCACCTGTCAGGTGGATGGATAATCTTGGGGAAGGAGAAGTGCTCACTGACACAGATTTTTAACACATTTGCGACAAAATTTGACAGAAATAAAGCTTTAGATGTCTGAGATCTTTTACTTCAACTCAAAGTGGGAGCAATAACAAAAGTGTGAGTGTTACTGAGGGAATATTATAGATCTGAAAACTGACAGATGAAACTGACAGAAGGATGCACTAAGAGAAAATGGTGCAATTACAAATCCATCTGCTACTTCAGCACCATGAATTTATCTATACACAACACAATTAGGCTGCTGATATTTCAGAGTCATGGTCGAGGCCACAGGTTCTAATTGCCACACGCCTCAGTCAGATTAAAAAAAAAAAAGAACAATGGTCAGATAGACTAGACTAACAACCCCTCTGTCCATGCACTCCCTGCTGAGGGGATGGAGAGGGGGTGTGGCAGGTTAACAAGGGGTGTGATACTGTCCCCCCACTCAAATTTCCTACTAATTATCGTGCTTGAGGACTGGGATAAATCATGTCCTCCAAAAATGAATAAATAAATAAATGAATTGAAAAAATATAAATTTTTTGGTGAACATATATTCTTTAAGGATTTATATACCGTTGCTGTTGGACAGGAATCTTTTCAGGACATGAAAAGAACCTTGTGTTTTTAAACTAATTTAATGCTGCTTAGTCAAAGTTGCTCTTTTTAATACTTTTCAACAGTTAAACCTACAGACATAAAAGGTGACCAGTAGCATTAATTTATGAAGCAAAAGTCAGAATATGAAGAAATGAGATTTATGACTTTATAGACTACGACGATATGTAATATATGTAATTTATGAAATGTTTTGGACTGCTTCTTTTTTTTTTCCCCCAAACTTGCTCTGTGTCAGAAAACAGCCTTGTCAATGACAAGAATTCACAACTTCAAACTATTTAAAAATGTGTTAAAATCCTTCAAAATCTAAAACTAACAACATGATAACATAGGTGTACAAATGTGATATTGTAATCATCTTTGTTTTAAAATAGATTATTTTAGGAAAATGTTCTTTTAAAGTCCCAGATTTCTGTCAACTCCACACAAAACATGATTGGATCAGGCATGAAAAGGGTCAGCTATACGCTAAGGTCTCCTGTCTCACTTATTGGTTTAAAGAAGGCAGGAATACTGCTCAAGCACGGATAAACTTTTTATATTTTGCTAAATAAGAATAGTGGTTTAAAAAATGTGTATTTTGATTACTCTGGGACACTTTTAAAATAAAATGACTGCTCACTATGACGGTTTACCCCTTTTTGATCTGCTGTCTAACTGTTTGTGTTCTCCAGGGGTTCTGATGATGGATAAAACCCCATCCATCAACAAAGGAGTCTGGCTTCTACACAGCACACCACGATTCCCTTTCAGAAGAGATCAAAATCACTTCTGGCCTGACACCGGAACAAAAAACGCTCAGACGTTTATCTGTGTAACATTCCCCTACAGCCAGTTCACAAATATAGGTAATGTTGTCAGTTAAAAAAAACAAAACGCTGTAAATATGAAGATTTTAGTCTCAGTGGTTCTGTTGAATGTTTCTGTAAATGTGTCACATTGTTGCTATTTTCAGGGAACCATCTGAAGTACATCGGAGCTTTCCCATTTGAACATGATCTTCCAGACAGTTTTCATCAAGAACTTAAGGATGTTGCCAACTGGAAATTTAGTCCCCCGCCCAATAACTTCCAGACCCTAACATCAAGTTCAAACACTGTCTTTCGTAGCTTTGCCAAACAACAGGCAGACCTGACAAGAGGTGAGATGTCTGCATGTTTACAACACATTGTCTGAAGTATTAAATATGCAAGGATAAACCTAATATTATACTTTAACATTTTAATTATAGTAATACACAGAGGTAAGACTTTAAAATGCAATTCTTTAACACTGCAACTCAACTTGGACTTGAACACCAATGACTCGTCAGCTTTTTGACTAAAAATACTTGATATCTTCCCCCAAGAATCACAAGTCAGTCTCTAACACTTTGCTCAGTAGAGACTGAGGACAGTTAAAAAAAAATGAATGCAGAGTTGATCCACAGTCTTTACAGCAGTCTTCATATTGGGACGGAGACATGCAGAAGTCATGTGGCTTCCACAGAAGAGAACAAGGGGAGAGCATTGTTTCCAGTAAGGCATGTGGCTGAAAAAATATAAGGGGCATTCAAGCAAATTTGTTGCATTTAGAAATCCCCAGATGAGGAGTAGGTGGTAAGATCTCCAATCGTCTGGTATGGTGAGATTACTTGCTTACTTACTGCCCTTTATGCCGGCTGGCATGTAGGGCAGCAACAAAGGATTTCCACTCCTGTCTGTTCTGGGCCAGCGTCTTTATGGAACCCCAGGTGTGATGTAGGGCCTTCAGCTCTCCTTCCACTGTCCTGCGCCAGGTGTTCTTGGGTTGGCCTCTTTTGCGTTTACCGTCTGGTGTCCAGTGAAGGGCAGTTTGGGTGCCTTCTCATAAGGATGGTAACTATGTCTTCCTGTTTACACAGGCTAAGAAGGTGTTGGTTGGATATCGTTTTGGGCCAGAATATTCTCTGAATTTTCCGTAGGCTTTTGGTGTGAAAGGCTGACAGTTTGTGGAGATCATTTTCAGTTGTTTTCCAACATTCTGATCTGTATAGCAGGGTGGACAGGACACAGCTCTGGTACAACCTCAGTTTGGTGGTTGTGCTGTACTGGGCTGACTTCCAGACGTTGTTGAGTCTTTGTAAGGCATTTCTGGCCTTGTTGAGTCAGCTTATGATGTCACTGCCTGCACCTCCATTGTGGCTGACAACGCTGGTGAGGGGTTTTGGATATTTGGCATCATCAGTTCTGTTTTCCTCTGGTTGATCTTCAGACCGACTTGTTTTGCAAAGTTGTTTACATGGGAGGTTTTCTCTTGCATGTGTTGGTGTGTGTGAGAGAACAAAGCCACATCATCTGCAAAGTCGAGATCTTCCAGATGTGAGAACAGAGTCCATCTGATGCCCCTAGGTTTATCTTCGGTGGTCCTTCTCACCACCCAGTCCATGACCAGGTTGAAAAGTAATGCAGACATCACACTACTTTGCCTCACCCCGGTCTTGACTGTAAAACTATGTTGGCTATTTCCTACTTGGCATGTGAAGTTGGAATAGAAACTCTTGATGAGAAGGACAACTTGTTCCAGAATCCCGTATGCCCGTAGTATTTCCGGAATCCTGCTTGTTCCTCTATGAGTTGTTTATCTATCGCATCAGATATTCTTTGTACGATGATTTTGACAAGGATTTTGCTGGGGATGGACAAAAGGGTGATGCCACGCCAGTTGTTGCAGTTGCTCAGAGCACCCTTCTTTGGGATCATCACAATGACGCCTTTTGTTCAGTCATCCGGGACCTTCTTTGCCCTCCATATGGCGGTGAAGAGTGGTTTCAGTGTTAGCTGGCAGCTCTGGGTCTGCCTTAAACAGCTCTGCATTGAGACTGTCCTGGCCGGGAGCTTTCCCATTCTTGAGCGATTTGATGGAGGAGATGATTTCTTCAATCTCTGGTGGTTCAGTATCTACCTCAAGGTCAACCTCTGTTTCCTGTATAACAGCCTCTAAGGGTGGCGGTGGTCTGTTAAGGATTTCATTGAAGTGTTCTGTCCATCGAGCCTCTATTTCCGTTTCGAATGTGAGGATTCGTCCCCGTTCGTTGGTGACTGGCATGTTGATGTTTCGACAATACTTTCCACAGATGGTATTGGTAATCCTATAAACAGTTCCCTGTTCCCCTCTTCTGGCAGCATCTTCTGCCTGTTTTACGAGGTCCTGCATGTAAGCCCTCTTGTCTGCTCTGACCATCTTCTTAAATCAAATCAAATCAAATCAAATTTATTTATATAGCGCCAATTCACAACAAAGTTGTCTCAAGACACTTTACATATAGAGTAGGTCTAGACCACACTCTATAATCATATTTACATCCGACAATTGAAACAATCCCCACATGAGCAAGCACTTAGGCGACAGTGGCGAGGAAAAACTTCCTTTTAACAGGCAGAAACCTCGGACAGATCCAAGACACATGGTGGGCGGCGACCTGACGGCACCGGTCGGATTTGAGAGGGAAAAGGAGAAGGGGAAGAAGGAGGGGAGGTGCGAGGGGTGGAGAGAGAGAACAGAACAGAAGCAGAGAGAACAGTAGCAGCAGAACATCAACAGTAAAACTATGTGTAGGGAATGGTAGTACATATAAATGTGTAAGCTGTATGTAAATAATAATACTCATACTAGATGTTACAGTAATGATAGCGGAATTAATAAGAGTGGCGACAACAATGTGATGAATGTCTGATTGATTAAGTGAGTTATAATAATCCACAGTAGAAGGTGCAGCAGTGATCAGTGATCCATGCGTCGCCTTAACTTTCCAGTCAGCTCCTCTGTATTGCATTTTGTATTTCTCCTGCGGCCTCTCAGACTTGGTTTCTAAGATTTTCTTCTTCAGGTCTCTCCTGTTTTCAATGGACTGCCAGGTGTCGGTTGTAATCCAATCTTTTCTTTTGTACTTTGTTGCTGCTCCTAGACAGGCTTTGCTACTTTCAGAGTATGCTGTTCTGATTTGTTCCCACCTGTTGTTGACGTTTTGATCTGGTTGTGTGTTGTCATCTTGGATGGTCACGAGAACTTGGAACCTGTTCCTCAACTTCAGGAAAAAGGTGTTTTTAATTCTGGGGGTCCACATCGAAATGCTGCCGTCCTATTTCTCTCCGTCCTGTTCTCCTCATTTTGAGTTTTAGCACTGCTGCTATCAGATGATGGTCACTGCTGCCATCGGCTCCCCTCCTCACCCGTACATCCAGGAGTGAACGTCTCCAGGTGCCATTGATCATCAGGTGGTCGATCTGGTTCCTCTCTCTTCCGTTGGGGGAACATGGTGTTTATGTATATTATGGTGTGGGAAGAGAGTTCCTCCAACGATAAGGTCATAGGTGGTACAAAGTTTCAGCAGTTGTTTCCTGTTGCCATTCATGGTTCCACAGCCCTCATTCTCCATAGCTCTTTCATAGTTGATGTTCTTGTTCCCAACTTTGGCATTCAGGTCTCCCATCACGATTTTTAGGTTGTGCCGTGGTGACCCTTCCAACTCAGCTTGCAGTTGTTCATAGAAAGCACATTTTGCTTCTTCTTCGCTGTCATTAGTTGGAGCATAGCACTGGATAATGGTGGTGTTGATGTGCTTTCCTCTCATCCTTGCCTTCATAAACCAGCTGTTGACAGGTTTCCACTCCATCAGACATTTCTCCGTTCCTTTCTTTAGGATAATAGCTACCCCTTCTTGATGTTGGTTGTCGTCCCTACCCGAGTAGAGTACTGTTTCCCCTGTGTTGGTCTTCTGTCTGCCTGATCCTGTCCATCTGCTCTCACTGATACTGAGGACGTGCAGGTTGTAGCACCTCATTTCAGATGTTATTTGGGCCAGTTTCCCTGCTTCGCGCATGTTACAGACTTTCCAGAAACCATTCATGGTTTTGTATTTGCTGTTCAGGACTTCCATCTTCCTGTCAGTAGCTTCCTTCCGGTTTTCACTACTGATATTCATATGAGTATCATTCAATGTCCCTGGAAGCCCGTCCCGTATTGTAGTGTTGAAATTCTCTGTTACTGTTTCCATAACAAGGTTTGTTTTATGGGACTAGGTTGTTAGCCCTGTGCCCAACCCCCAACCTGGAGGACCAGTGGATCGCTCTTTGTCAGACCTCTACCCTTTGACCTGTCCAGCATGGGCGGGAGAATGCTCTCACACGGGTATAGCTCTATGGGTCATTGAGGCACGCAAGCCCCTCTGCCACGGCAAGGTGACAATCCTCAGAGAGGATGATGAGATTACTTTCCCCCAAACCCAAAGATGAGAAAGTCTGTTGTATGTTAAAAGGGGTGTGATGTATCAATTTGTTTCCTGAATAATGCTAATTAGAGTATACAAACATTTCAACATTTGAAGTTGCACAAAGAACGGTAAGTGGAGGCTCTCTTGTTAAAATGTGTAACATTTGTTAACAAAGGCATTATGACTTGTGTAGGATTTGAAACTCAACATTTCAGACTTGGGAATTGATTTGGAACTTGTCAGTCTTGACTTAGGACTGGAGTGCAAAGACTTGAGATTTAACTTGTGACTTGTAAAACTATGAATTGGTCCCACCTCTGCTAATGAGTTTGAAACACTAGTTTTGAGTGGTAGTCTAAGTGCCCTCTTGAAGGCTCCTGTGGTAGTGGTGGTAAAATGATAAATGTCCTGCAGAGCTGTCCACTGTACAATACAAAATGCCCTTCAGAAAGCCCTTCCAAAGGACAAAACATGACAAAGTGCCCTTTAGAGTGTCCATGTCCTTCCAGTGATCAAAACATGATAAAATACCCTCTACACCAAGTGAGTGAGAGCTTTTTTTTTAGAGTTTTGTTTTTTAATTTCAGTGATAATTAACTTTATTAAGCCTACGATGTTGAACATCGCAGTGTGCACGGTGAGAGCCATCTGCTCTGCTCAGCAGCAGCCTGTGAATGCGAATGAAATCTGGAACCTAGTTCAGCTCAATATCATGACTTTGAAAATTCATGTTAAAATATGTAGAACTGTAAAATATCACTTCCGTGAGGCTGTTCAGTCAGACAGTAACAGATCACAGGCTGAACTTGGCATTTCATCCTCACACGCAGCCTGCAGTTTATTTAATGATCATAATAATGTTGATTAATGTTGCAATGGTGTTCTTTCTCAATAATAATTATTAATATCAGCAGAAAATTCACTAAAGTGCTCATGTTGGGAACCTACATACATAGGGACAGAGCACCTCTGTTTCCAGGATAGAAAATTGGGAAAATATTAATCCCTACGCCCCCAAAAGGCTATTTATGGGCTCTGTCAAACTACGAAGTACGAAACTGTGCAAAAATAACTACAGAAAATAAAAGTAAAACAGTAAAACAGTACCAAACA
The DNA here is from genome assembly GCA_027495735.1 of Lutjanus campechanus. Classification (NCBI taxonomy): domain Eukaryota; kingdom Metazoa; phylum Chordata; class Actinopteri; order Lutjaniformes; family Lutjanidae; genus Lutjanus; species Lutjanus campechanus. Next base: position 3,220 of record JAJHUR010117979.1, on the reverse strand, counting down.
AATGAACAAAGTCGGGATCAGCACCTTGAGAGAGCGCAGCGGTACCAAACCCCTGGGGCCAAACATGTTATAGCTATAAATGTATATGTATATGAACATCAAAACTCTGCAAATGTATATCATTAATTGTCCCACTGATCATTACTGAAAACAACATGCAGTATACAGTGTATACTGGTGTTGTACACAGTAAGCAGTAAGCAGTATGTGGTTTTGAATACAGCCCAAGTTTCATGAGTGGGCCATATTTAGTTATATTTTTAGAATTTGCTGCAGGTCATTTAAACATGACAGTCCAAAATGGACCCTGGATGTGAAAGTCACAGCAGTCAGTAAGACAACTGTCCTGTCATACAATGTTGCAGTATAGTGGGGTAGTGTCATGTGTGGGTGAGTAAGTCTCTGTAACATGCCTCCTGGTTTCTTCTTGTTCTTCTTGCAGTTGGAGATCTTTATGTCACTATTGCAGCAAACCTTGGCAGTGACCTCTATGTCCAGACGTGGGGCTGTCAGACTGGCCGAGACTCTTCCTCCTGTGTACACAACAGACGAGTGTACAATGTTAAGAGTATAACAAGTGATGTTGGTAACTGGCAACCTAAGTGTGATCATTCCAAGTGGTGTGTGGCTACAGATAATCGGAAACATTGGATCTGTATTGCTGATGTGAACAGGGCAGACACACAGTACAAGAGGCGTGGTGGCGCGCTGTGCATTGAGAATAATGCAATAGCAAAAAAATTCAGGGGTTTTGTCCGTCAGATTGAGGAATGTTCGGATATATCTTCAAGCATAGACACCTCTGACTGTGACACTGACATTTCAATGGACTAAACACAGCTCACCTCGCAGGTCTACTTTACTCTAAATTCAGTTTTGTGTGTTGCTGATTTAACAACAATCACTCTTAGCCTCTTTTTAATGGGATACAAGTTAGCATTGTTACATACAAGAACATCATGGACAGGCTGGAGGTGTTTTGAGTTCTCTCTGATTCTTGTTCAGTAGCCACTTAACCCAGGAAAACTATGGAAGCTCATTCCTGCCAATGTGGTCATTGTAATGAGAAACTTTATTAAATAATAACTTAAAATACAAAGTATGTATCTCAAAATAACGAGAAACCTCAAATACTGACAATATTTTGAAAAGTTTTCTCATTTTTTTGAGACACCAAGTCATTATTTTGAGAAAGTTTATAATAGCTTACAGGATCTTTTTCTTCCCATCACATTTGCGGGAGAATGGGCTTCCATAGAGAAAAGATGAGATCTAATTTTATATACTAAAATATGTTTTTTTAAGTTTCAAATTTGGCAGGGTGGTTAGTAACACATGTTTCTGTGGTGTCACAAACTCAGAACACACATTTATTGTTGCTTTACACATCTTTTAATTTTGTACCTGCCAATCAGAAACCTGAGTTTCCATGGTCACGGTTTAATGAATAAGAATCTGTGACTCCTACTGTCACTGTTAGCCTGATGTGGATGGAACATAATGAAAGAGGATGTGTACCTTGTGTCCTGTCAGTATCAGTCACTGTTTCTGCTGAGTGAAGTTCATCTGTGAGAGGAACCAAAGTATTTTTTTCTGTAAGACACTTCTGGCCCTATGTTTCGCTGATCTACAGCACAAGTTGAAAGTGCAGGGCTGTAAAGGGTTACACACTTCTCACCTGCTCAACTCAAACTACAAATGTGTGGAGTGATTACTGAGGGAGTTTGCTGAAAGGAAAGGAAACAACTCAGCTGCACAGTGTAGAGCTGTTTGTTTCATTTGTATTTGCATCACCATGGTTCACATTTGTCCAGTGAATATTAGATGAATGTGTTTTTTCATTCCTACTTATATTATTACTGCAGACTGAGAAATCAAGGCTTGTGATCTATTCGCAGAATACAGCAGGTATTGAATATTATGTTCATAAATATGTTTTCTTTAGTTCATAATCACTTGAAATACCAGAGGCAGGAGAAAAACTCAAACCAGAAAATCATTTAAAATCAATCAATAAATAAGTAAATAAGTAAGTTAATAATAATCTGTGGATAAAATAGAAGGATATGGCAGCTAGAAAGAGGTTAATAACAATAAATACACAGATAAATACACAATAATGATAAATACACAATAAATAAGTAGGGGTGTAACAATACATGTATTTGTATTGAACCGTTTCGGTACGCGACGTTCGGTTCGGTACAGGGCTGTGCACGGGTGAGTTCACGGACCGGAATTTTTTGTTTTTTTTGGCTCATGGGCCAGAAGTTGCGTGTGTTTACGTTCCGCCGCTAACATGTGCAGCTACACGTGCAGCTACACCTGCAGCCCGTGCGCATGATGGCTACTGCTAGCAGTAAACCGGCGCTTGAAGACCCTCCCCTGTCGCTAAAGTCTCCTGCTTGGGAACACTTCGGCTTCCTGGTTAAATATTGCAACGGAGAAAGACAGGTGGATAAAACGAGGGCGGTGTGCCGACACC
>JAJHUR010117976.1:0-15922 GCA_027495735.1 Lutjanus campechanus | reverse complement strand
TGAAAGAACTCTGATGCTGACGGACTGTCTCTGACATCGGTTGAGGACATTGACTGAGGAGCATTGATTACATGAGCAACTGTAATGCTGAGGCCAATCAAGAGGCAATCCGTGCATCCATGGAGACTGTGATGGTGGAAAAGGGAGACCCTTGCCAGGCTATTGATGCAGACCACTTCACACCTTGAGACTTGTGAAAGACTCAAGGAAAGACCAGTTAATCTCTCACTCCAGCACAAATCCGCAAGGCTCAGGAGAAGTATGAAATGCTATCCATAGCAACCACTGCACTCTCAGAGATCTGAACTAGTCCCTCACGGAACTTAGAGAGTTCAGAGGGTGCTCCATGCATTATACTTGGGTATCAGTAGCTGACCCCGGGAGAGAGTCATTAATGTGTCACAAGTAAATTCACAGCTTGCTGGTAAATCATTACAGTACATTCATTTCACATGGCAAGAGTAATACCAGATATGAAAAATTCAGAGAATACTTATTTTCTCCCTTCTTTACTTCTAACAATCATAATAATACTCTTATTAGCATTATATTTGCTGTCTAAATCAATGCCATATTGTAAGCAAACCTTCAGTAACCATTAATAGTAATTAATTAAAAAGTACTGCACAGGAAGGCACTGAAACATTTATTTATACTGTTGTGATTTATGAGCTTGTTATTACACCAATCCACATTTCAGCCATTGAATCCTTCTCACATACACAAATCTGAAATGTGAACTGCACCCAATACAGTAGCACATCCGAATTAAATTTTATGAGAAACCATTTCATTGTTTTTTATTGTTTTTCTTTCATTATTGTGTACAGCACCCTAATTTGTAGTGTGTATGTAAAATTCATTTGCATAAACATGAGTGCCCACATGTTGAATCATACTTACCTTACCAGCTGTGGCCATTTTTGCTGCAAAGATGAGAACAGAAAAGTGGAAGAGGAGTTATGTGAGGACTGCAAGGATGACAGCTGCTGGACATGAGTGGGGAGGAGCCTTGAGGGTTGTGTAATGCAGCAAAATGGGCAGGGCTTGTTATGAAGCCCTTGAATTCCCTCTGACCTAGATCTAGGAATCAGATATCGTGCCTGGTCTGAATAAACAAACATTAAACGTGTTTAGTGAGGTCACTGTGACTTGAATACTGTGTCAAGTTTAAAGAAATTCCCTCAAGCTGGTCTGAGAATGGGATGATCTGAAAACATAATGCCTCTGGCCATAAAAACAAAAGCATAAAAATCATAAAAAGAGGTTTTCAAGAATTCTAAAGCACAGAGGACCTTCAGCAGTCTTCAAGACAGACTTGGACCTTTTATCCCCCCTTGTTCAGACACATTGTAACAATAGGAAGCCTGAACTTGCACCTGGCAAATATTAAAGGGTCCTCCAAGACACAAAGAGCTCTCCAATCACTTTCTGTATATTATGTACACTTGAAAAATTAATACACTAAGACTGTAATTCCAAGTTTTTGGTGAAAATTAATTCTGAAAGCATTATATATATATACATATATGTATATACACACAAAATGTGCATTTATAATCTTTACTTTTGAAAATGTTGGCCCTTTAAAGTTGTATCCCAGATTTCCCAGACATCAACACCATCAGATTTGGTGCATCAAAGTGCATCAATGAACTGGTTCAACACTTCCTGATGGGAGCTCGTCCACTGTATGAGAGTGCAAATACCCCTGCTCACTTCCTGGTTTAAAAAACAAAAGGCAAGAATATTGCTCAAGCACTGGCTTTCTATTTATCAACAAATTCATTAAGTAATATAGTTATCAGATCTGTCTCAACCATCTGTGGCCCTTCTAAATCAAAGATAAAGAGAGTTATGGTTTAAAAATGTGTTTTTTGAATAGCATGAAGAGAACTATTAGCAACTTTAATTTCTATGTTGTGAAATTAAGAAAATGTAACATTTTGTCAACTCTGTAAGACGTCAACACCGTCTTATATTCCATCTGATGGACATCGATGCTGACAGAGGTGATGTAACTCTCAGTGCTCTTTAATAAGTAAATAATGTGTTTCAAATTCCATTTAATAAAAAATAAATAAATAAAAACACATCAGTGCCCCGCTTGTTCCACCCAGTCAAAAAAGTCTGGATAAACCCTGTGACATCAACTCTGTCAGCTGGCTGTCAACTCTGTTATAGAGAAGTCAGAGAGAGGTTTTTTTTTGTTATAGTCATTAAATATACAGTATGTTCATAAGGATTTATATAACGTGTTGTTTGTTCCTCATTTGCCTCTCAGGGCTTCCACAGAATCAAACAGAAGTTTCTTGAAGCCTCTATAAAAATACAAAAACTAAAAACATATAGAATAAGCCACGACTTTGACACAATTAAAAAGAGTTAATTTAATCCAGAATTGGTGTTTTATTCTGTTCAATTCTATTATTAAGTGTTGACATATAACACAATAAAACCAGAACACAAACAAGGAAGCTACAGAGGCCATCTGTTTAGAGCATTTATTTTTTAAACACTTGAAAATATTCAGCTTTTGCTTATGTGAACACTGCAGATGATTTTCACAATCACAATCTGTACATAATTCACTGAACAGACTAAATTGTTTAAGGTCAGGCAGATATATTTTATGTGCATTATATTATTTGTACGAACTTACTCTGAGATTTAGAGTGGTAAATAACTGAGTTACTTTGGAGTGATCGAAAGCATCACTTTGATCTTACTGGGGAGAAACATGCAGGACCGTCCGGATGCTGTGGAACAAAAAAAACAAACAAAAAACTGAGAAGTGAGCAGACCTGCATCTTTTTATCTGTGTTGTTGTGGAGTCATGAATGGTGGATTGTCAACCTACCTTTTGCCGTGTTTCAGCAGTTCAATGGCATCATTGACTTGGTCCAAAGTCATGTTGTGAGTGATGAACTCATCCAGCTTCATCTTCTTGTCCATGTAGGCTTTCACCAGTGGAGGCACACCATCTCTACCCTTAAAGCCTGTGGCGCAAAATATACACAAAATCACAAAATAAGAGCATAAAGTCTTAAAGGTCTCACACTGCTGTATGGTATCCCCTGACAACCGCTTACCTCCAACACATCCTCACACATAAATGACAGAAAAGGTCGACTATCATTTATTCCAAAAATTACATATATTACTGGCGGAGAGACCAGACCTTAACTATGTTACCTAAGTCATGTGACATTATACACGGTTTACATTGTTAACGTAACACTGTTTGGTTAGGTTTAGGCTCAAAAACTACTTGGTTGGGTTTAGAAAAAAAAAAACTGCTTGGCTAAGGTTAGGAAAAGATTGTACGTTGGGTTAAAATAACAATGTTACATGTCACGTGACCTAAGTGACGTCACTTGCGTGACAGATGTGACGCAATGGAGGTCACGTGCATGATGACATTTTAAGTTAATCAGAACTTTAAAGAACTACATTTACTTTTCATTTCACACAGGACTTCACCTGCTGGGTGAAAGTCCTGTGCTTGTTTGAGCCATCCGTCCACTCATTAACCATTTATGGTTACCGCGGTGTGTCCGGTGTACGCTGTGTGGAGGGTCTGTGCAGTGAGTGTGGAGCTCAGTGGAGGGTCGGCACAGTTCTCCACACTCAGGCCTCTGCAAATTGTGCTGTCAGATCCAAATCTATGATTGGCTAGTGGTTGCTGTGGTAGTTGGTTACCAGGGAAGTTTCCTATTCACACAAACTGACAAGCTGACAAACTGACAGCTGAAGACCAGCATACATGGATGCTGCTGCCCCGTTTACTTTGAAATGCTTTATCTCTGCAGAGAAAATGGTCCTGCCTTGAACCACACCGCAGTAACCATAAATTAACCTTCATACTTCTCCTCCCACAATTACTACATTCTCTAGGAGGTGCCACCTAGCAATAAACTGACATAAACTGACCAAATAAGCTGCTTGTTCTAACAAGCACCATACATGTTCTTTTGGTGAGGCTGAGGGGAATACAGGTAGGTGCCATAGCATTGGTACAACTGAACCGAAAGATCACATGTCTACTAGCCTTCGATTTGTTTGCGAGCATGCAGAGCAAAATCTGTGGGCATTCATTTGTTTGAAACTGTTTCCCCTCTGTTTCTTTCCCCTCACTGAAATGACTGGATGTGGCAAGTTAACATGCAGCGGGGTAAAAAGGCCTTTAGCCTGAATACAACTAGTTGGAGAATTGCCAAACAAAAGCCCACAGTCATTTAGATACCAGAAATTCATTAGTCGGTGGTCATGTTTGTCTCACCTCCAAACGAAGAGCCCTTCCATGTGCGTCCAGCGACGAGCTGAAGGGGTCGGACAGAAACGTCTGCCAAGTCTGTAATGCCAACAATCACACTGATGCCCCAACCAGGCACACAAGACTCCAAGGCACTGCGCTAAAAGGAAAAACAGCGTAAAATTAGTGAGCTTGAAAACAGAAGGTTGCAGGACCAAACCTTGGAACTAGCTGTGGACATTTTGGCAGGGTAACTTAATGAATGACATTCAGCTCTTCTTCAATAATTACTGCTAGAAAAAGAGTATGTGAGCTCAGTTGACTCTGTTTATTATAAAGCTTGTTGTGTTAATAGTTAGGTAACACCTCCTCATTATGTATCTGCTTACCATGACTGCCACATTCCCGACACATTCCAGGGAGAAGTCCACTCCTCCGCCAGTCATCTCAGACAGCACTTGACTGATGGCCTTATTGTGATCCTTGGGGTTGACGAAGTCAGTCGCACCAAACACCTTTGCCTTCTCAAACTTGTCTGGATTGATGTCAACAGCGATGATCCTCTTGGCTCCTGCAGCCTTGCAGCCCATGACTGCAGCCAAACCCACAGCTCCCAGGCCAAACACTGCACATGTGGAGCCCGGTTCCACCTAAAGCAGGGATAGTTGCTTATATAGTTGCTTATAATTTTAAAGCTACAGTGCGTAACTTCTACATGTCCGTAAATGTCCGTTTCACCCAAGCCACTACTAGAGGAGATGACACAATGCTGATTAAGCCGATTGGCTCCTCTAACACCTCGCGGTATTTTCCAATATATATCATTTTTGATTTGCTTGTCAACCGGCGACATTCCTGCGCTGCGCACAGGAAATTACGCATTTTACCTCACAACAAGAAGGGAGGGGGAGGAAGAGCAGACCGTCTCATAGCAAGAGGCAGCGCACAGGTAGAAAGAGAAAGCGACATGGTGGAGAACCCAAAGAAGCGGCCAAGACACGGTTCAGAAGTGGATCCTACCATAAAGAAAAAGCCTGGACATTCGGCTGAAGGACTATTAGTAAAGAAGGAAAGTGACCGACAAAGAAGGCAAACACGGTTTTGGTATTGGCGTTGCTTTTCCTCGGTGGAGAGCCCTGAAGGAAGAAATGGGACTGAGGGCAGACATGGATGTTGCCTTGCTGCTGTTGGATAAATAAGTGACTTGGTTTATAATTATATTAGGAGTATTATGTGTTGCTGTTACATGTAGTGGACCTAGTACTTTATTATTTTCTTGGAAATGGTGCTATGAATGTAATGTAATGTTAGCAGCCTGGTGTTCGCCATGTTGTGTAGCGAGAGACAGTGTCGAGCAGTACACTGTGTGTAGCGAGTGTTGCTCTGTGTACCGTGACAAGCAGTACACAGTGTGTAGTGAGTGTTGCTCTGTGTACCGTGTCGAGCAGTACTAAAAATTTGGTAGCTATTTATCGTTTTTCGTGGAATGAACTAAAAGGTACAAAGGAATTGTGATGTTTGTGAAACTGCTAGTGAAGGCTCATAGTATCGGATAAAACCTTGTGTCTACAGGGGGCCACCTACATCGAATATTTGGTGGCTACAGAGTAACTCTTTGTGGCCACCGGCCATTGGACCATGGTTATGTCAAACCTTGTAAAGTCAAACAGACTTTAGCCGGTAAAGATCAATGGACAAGTTTTATGACCCATAATGAGCACTTACTCATTCTGATCTGGGCAATGTTTTTTATTGCTAAGTGTTTTTTGTCATAAAACTGTCAAATTCATCAGAACTTGACACAAAATATTTCATTCTGTGGTTTCAATCAAGCAATAATAAGAAAAGAAATATCTACAACAGTCAGATATACACACCTGAGCAGTATTAACTGCTGCTCCATATCCTGTGCTGATCCCACAGCCAAGAAGGCAGACTTTGTCCAGAGGTGCAGCTGGGTCGATCTTAGCCACAGCTATCTGGTCAATGACTGTGTACTCAGAGAAGGTGCCAGTACCCAGAAACTGCAGCACCTTCTTGCCCTTACAGGTAAACCTGGAATCTGCTGGGGCCAATGCCCCAGGACGAGCAGTGGCCTTCCTGAAACAAAATAAAGAATGCTGCTCTTGTCATATTACAGAGTTCACTGAATACTTGAAATATGCTTAAGATAATACAAATACAAGGATCTAAAGTTTTTAACATCTTGTATCGTTAGACTGCACCTAAAGTTCCTTCACTGATAGTGATTCGTTGATTAAAATATTTCTGTTAAATTGGCCTATAACAGTAGGAATACATCCACAAGAAATTTAATGAAAAGTTGGGGATGAAGTGATGAGTGTTTATTGAGCTCACCATCCATTCTTACAGTGGTTGCTCTTTGGGTTCTTACAGAAGCGACATTCTTTACACTGGGCGACAAACAGAGGAATGACTTTGTCTCCTGAAAGACAGGAACAATGTTGCCATGTGATGGTTAAATTAATTTTAAGGCACTTTTTTAGTATTGTAGAAAATATGGCACAAATAGGCTTCCGTTTACTTACCTCATACCACTTACCCATACCACCATTTCACTTGTTTCTTTTTTTTTTATTAAACACACAATATATATAAATCCTGCCGCTATGAGTCTCACATAAAAACAATAGCAAAAAGATTATGACATTTTGAAGTGGCATAGCATCATGGGAGTTGTTTTCTTCACTTTTGAAAAACCATGAAAATCATGAAACCATGAAAATTGCTGATGAAAATCCATCTGACATGACTCAGGCAGAACTCGTGTCCATGGACAAGGCCATATTAAAGTTTTATTCACGTTACATTTAGTCACATGTGCTTCCTTCCTCACTCTCTGACATATCCGATGTATCTTGTGTTTTTCCACAAATTATAGCAACCAGCAACAAGCTTGCCATGACTAGCAGGAAACGTGCTGTTACCTGGAATAAAATTTCAGATTTCTCTGCATTTGAAGATTGCTGAAAACATTTGGGATAATATAAGTTTGCCTGATGAAGGTCTAGTACAGAAACATCTCAAATAAAATATATATTGCAAGTTAGACAGTCCTTTTGGCCTTCTCTCTCCAACACACCTGTCTTGTCTAATAGATGTGTAAAGTGTTTCCTTTGTTATAATATAAACAAATCAAAAAAATAAATTACATATTTCTAGTGTTTTTAGAAACATTAATGCAGAAACATTATAGCTTTAATATACATATTAACATGATACATTGTATTAATAGTGAGAACTTTCAGCACTGTCACTTTTTCAAAAAGTCATATTTGAACAACTTAAAAGTCAAATCTGTAATATATATAAAACCATAAACCATAAAATTACCACAATGTGTCATCAGAGTTCAAGGAAGCATGTTTAGCTGAAAAACATGACATTGACATGAAGGCTACAGCTGCAGTATCCCCCTTTAAAATTTCCATTCCCGACCAGAATAACTGTCTTGTATGTCCACTTCACATTAATCAGCGTTCAAATTAATGCTGAATTTTCGTACGTGTGAAATAATGGAGCAAAAATGTTAGTGGAGTCTGGCAGACAGTGAGACAGCCAGACACTTAACCCATCGTCTAGAGTGTACATTTTCAGAGCAGGGCAAACATCTTCACATCATCTGTTGTGCTTGTAGACTGCAAATTCTCACTTTGATCAGATCTTTTTTTTCCCCACTTTTGAATCGAAGTTTCAAATAAAAAGAGGCCGCTTTATCGATCACTCTTCTTATCTCACTTTTGGAAGGAAAGAAATAAGCATACATACACATTCCATATGTGTATTCGACAATGTGCCATTTGAAACTGACCTGGCTGAAGTTCAGTGACTCCAGGCCCGACGCTCTCTACAATCCCAGCAGCCTCGTGGCCAAGAATTGTGGGAAAACCGTTCTCATGCATACTCTCCAAAAGGTGGTACAGGTCCGAATAGCACAGCGCAGTCGCCACAATCTGCATCGAAGAGAGTGACCAAACAATGAAAACATGAAGATGATGAAGGGGACAGGCGGATGAGAGTGTTCAGCCTGGTAACACTTTTACTTAGTGTTAAATGCAAAATGGATCTTACTGGTTGCACTAAATCAAGATGTAACAGTACACCTTTGTGTGTGGGAGAGTAACACACTGTGTTTACATGTGCGTTCTCACCTTGATGCGGACCTCGTTGGCCTGTGGTGGGGCTACCTCAATCTCCTCAATCACCAGAGGCTTGTTGGGCTCCCAGGCCACTGCTGCCTTGCATTTGATGACCTAGAGGGCAGTGACACCACCATGACTGGAAAGTTTCAAACTGTTTGCCAAGTCAAAACAGGACATGAGATATTTCACTGAGGCAGAGGGGACAAAGTGACAGAGACAGAAAGTAAGTGAAAAGGTTATTTTAAGGTTAAGCCGCTCTAAATCTTGGCTATTAATTAAAATAATGAGTAATAAATGACTGTTTAAGGACACAAAAAAGGTCTACAGTGCACTACACAAAACAAACAATATATAAAAATACAATAAAAGAAAGAAAGGCAGTAAATAAATAAGAAAACATATACATTTCATTTCATTTAATGTTTTGCTGATTGGGAATAATGCAATATACATAGAGAATTGTGCAGCAATTATCCAATACAATGCATTATAGCATTTTTAGCTACTGCTAATTTCCAATGCCTGTCCCTAGAAGGCCCTTTAAAATAACAAACATAAAACAGAAACATGAAACAGTACTATACACCTGTATCCCCACCCCTGCACATGACCACGTGTTGGCTCCCTTTATAGAAAAGGACGTCTGAACAAATGCAATGCAGTTATCAAAACTGAGTATGTTCAGGCCTCACAGGACATGACAATGTTGCAGTCTTATGATTGTATAACCTCTCCAGGAGTTCAGTCACTGATGAACTAGCCTGTGATCATCAGATGACACAGTAACTGAGGAATGAAAAGATTATGAATTGCTTAAATATTCTGGCTGCACACCATGTAACCTAACCCGAACCAAGCTCAACCCAGGGTTGACCAAAACTGGAATAATGCCATTTTCTGACATGTACAGTCTGCACATATATCTCTACATAAGATTTCATATTATGGCAGACTAGGCAGACACAGTGACATTTATGAGCATTTGTCTCTGCATGTTGCTTTTTCATATTGCTCTTATTAGCATTAGCTATAATTGATGTCAAATATTGTGAGCAAACGATCAAAATTATATGTATAAAGCACTACATGGTCAGAAGATCATCTGCATACATAAGGTGATTGATTAAAGTAATTAATTACCATTACATTTCATATCTGTAACCAGATACACAGTAAAATACTGCACAGGAGAGCGCTTAAACACTTATTTATAGTGTTGTCAGATATCAACTTGGTTTTACACCCATCCACACTCCAGCAACTGAATCCTTCTCACATACAAAAATGTGAAGTGCAGCCAGTATCATAGTGCATTCAAATTAATATTTGTGGCAAACAGAAAGACTGTTTCACTGCTTTTTGTTGTTTCAATTCATTATCGTGTATAGAACCCCAATTTTTTTTTTTTTTTTTTTTAATGTGTGCATGATTATATTCACATAAATAAGAGTGCCCACATGTTTAATCACACTTACCTTACCAGCTGTGGCCATTTTTGCTGCAAAGATGAGAATAAAAACAGCAATGGAGGAGTTAAAAGAGGACTGCAGCTGCGGGACAGGAGTGGGGATGATACAACAGGAGATCCTGGACCTGAGGATTATATAATGCAGCAGTAAAAATCGGTTTGACAAACTTCAGAGGGGCAGGACTTGTTAAAGGTTCACTGACCCAAATCAAAGCCACAAATATTGAGTCCGTGCAGAACAAACAAGCAGCAACCACAGCTGTATTTCAATATCCTTTTACACCAAAATACTTTTTCAAAAATAAAATTAATTTTCAAATCACCATCAGATCTTAATTGGCTAGTGAGACTTATGGACTTGCTAGCTTAGCATAATGATTAGAAACAGGGACAATAAGCCATTACTTTTACACAATAATTCTAGTTCTTCTGATTTGGGCTTTGAGGTGTCCCCTCATGCTGAATTATACTTACTTTCCTAGCTGTGGTTAGTTTTTACTGTAAAGATGAGAATAAAAAGGTGAGAGAAGAGTTACAAGAGGATTAGAGTACAGAGGATTCAACAAGAAGTCCTGGACTTGTGGATTATGGTATTGCGGCAGTATAAAACAGTTTGGCAAACTTTCAGATAGGCAGAGACTTGTTATCAGTTCATCGAACACTTGCAGCTGTAAAAAAAAAAAAAAAAAAAAAAAATCTGGAGCAGACACCTGGCACCTGTAAATATGTTTCACCTGCTTTGATCATAATGGACTCCAGCCAAGTGCCATTGGGGTAAGGAGAGTATCGGGTTTGCAAACCCCAGAACTGCATCTTTGCTTTTGCAGATGATGTGGTTGTTTTGTCTTTATCAGACTGTGACCTTCACTGGGGTGGTTTGCAGTCAAGTGTGAAGTGCTTGACATCAGAGTTAGAACCTCAGAGTCTGAGGCCATGGTTTTCTGTTCCACACGTCCAGATGGGAAGTGAGTTGCTGTCCCAAGCGAAGCAGTTCCAGTATCTTGGGGTTTTCTTCACGGGTGATGGTAAGATAGAGTGTGAGAATGACAGGCAAATTGGTGTGGTGTCAGCAGCAATAGAGTTCTTGTACACAACTGTTGTGTCAATCTATGTTCCAACCTCTGCTATGGTCATGAGCTATGGGTAGTAATGGAAAGAATGAGATTGTGGATACAAGTGGCTGAAATGAGTTTCCTCCGTAGCCTTAGAGATAAAGTGAGGAGCTCAGACATGAAGAGGGAGCTTGAAAGGAGCCAGCTGAGGTGCTACAGGCACCTGGTTAGGATGACTCTTGGATTATCTCCCTTTGAAAATTAATAGATGGGTGAATGGTGATGTACCCTCTTTCTGTTTGTGCTTGTGTGTATGGGCATTGTCTCCCATACGCCTGTGGTGCACTGAGCAGGCTGGTTGAGTCTGCACAACATTTCAAAGGTGTCTCAGCTGGTACATACGCCAGGCGCCACACTCACCAACATCACCCACATGGCTGATGCATGGCTAAAACAGAGAACTGCTTAATGTCCATCCATGGTGGCATTTATTTGTCAACTGGGAAAGATACTATGGCTTTTGTGCTGCCCTGTAGGCTCAGCATCAGGTGATTAAAACAGCCCAGTTAACACTGTTTTTATCCGTCTACTGAGTACCAGTGATATTGGTGAGGTGAGGTGCCTGTGCAGAGCCCAGAAGATAAAAAGTTGTTTTTCTTGTGTAGCGTACAAGGACTGTAATTTGCATTTTATTGAACAACCTTGTGTTATAAAATGACAAATAAATGATCCTTGATCTTTGAAAAGAAACTTGGAATCTGATCTTAAGATTTTGCAATGGAAGGTGGTCAGATCTGATGTGTTTCATTGTCTTATTAGGTGCAGATTCAATCCAGACAACTCCTAATCATTCAGTGTCTTGTCTGGTCCGTTTTTCATTCCCATATACTAACTCTCCTATTATTTCTGATCCAGATTCTCATTACTGTCCTGCAGTATACTGGGTCATTTTCCTTACCTGATGCTTGGACTTCCGTCTCTGCCTGACGCCTTTTCGGATAAGTTTGTCTGCTTTGATCTGCCCACCTGGTTGTATGTCTGTTTTTGACCATTAATAATCATGAACTTACACAACCTGCTTGTCTCTGAGTAATACAGCGGGTTCAAACCCAGCCAAAAAATACGACTCTGATGAGAGTAGAGAGAGTGAACCAAAACAGTAAAGTTGCAGGCCAGAAAACCTTCAGGCATTTTTCAGTGTTCAAGCTGATTGTTCATAAACAGTTTGCCAAAGAACTGCAACATTGGATTAGAGTTCTTTGTGGTTCATCACAAAAACAATACATTTGAAATACAAGTAGTCATGTGATGAAGTATTAATTGTAGCTCTACATAGTGCTATGCAGCTAGTTTGCCAAAAAAAATAAATAAAAAATCTCTCTCAGGGGCCAAATTATTCTAAAATTCCATGTCTCATCACACCTCAGCTTTGTCCTCAACAGAGGGCAGGAGTTATACACAAGGCCGATGATAGACAAAATCCAGAGGGACACGAGAGCATTACGCACATTAACATACCAAAGAACTTCAAAATGCGTTGCAAGTCAAGACTTACCATGTTTCAGTATTCATGAGATCTCTCAAAGGGCAAAGTGTGAGTCACAAATTCATCCACTCTTCATTTCTGTGCGTCTTGCTCATGTGCTCCTCCGCCAGTATTGAGAACACTGTCAACACTCTTGTATCCTGGGAAAAGTGTAAATGAGCTCATTTATTCAGTAGAGAGAAGTTGTGATGTGCATATTGTCAAGTGGCTCTAGAAAAGTCACCATGTCAATATGAAGCAACAAGTCTCACTGCTGGGGACACAAAATCACAGTTTAAGCGATATTCCACCCCAGAATGATAGTCCACTCAATATGTACTCACCCCTATGTCGATGTGAGGATGGGTGAAGAAGGGCAGTATTCCAAATGAATCTGTCACACCCTGGAAAAAAAGACTATGCAATAATGAGTTAAACTTATTTGCACAAACATCTCTAAACAAACTTATCCTGACATCTGTGATATTAGCCAGCTAAGCTAGCAGCTTCCACCCTGATGGTGATGCTGGTGCCTCCTGTGTAGCAAAGTCTGTGTAAAATAACCATATTTAGCATGTGTTTTTATTCTTTTGATGCTTTCTACTTTTGTATCTTTTATACATGTATGTGTATTTGGTATCAAAGTCCCACACTCTGCCTTTTTGCTCATTTGTGGATTATCCAAAAGCTAGCGGAAATGACAATGGCCGGAGCCAATGTGCCCAAAGCTTCACAATGACTCTTGAGAAACACAAGGGTGATGTCACAGACACTCTGTCCATATTTCATACACTGTTTGTGGGCTCAACACATCTGCAGCACCATAGGGATGACGTACAGTCCAATAATTCTGGCTGCCCCAGCTGCATGACAGCCTGTGATTGGTGCAAGGCCCAGAGTTCCCTGCACATGTTGAACTGGCTTTTGCCTAACCTCACTTCAACATCTAGAGGGACAAAAACTGAGGCCAGATTGTTATTTTCTATCTCCACCTTTCATACTATCTACATCTAGAGCCAGGAGGCTAAACGGTGGCCTGTGCACAGCACAGTGAGAGGGATTTTATAACCAAAAGACACCATGGTGAATGGTTTCACTAGATTTACAGTTTACATATCACAGATATTTGCTATTTATCTCAAGCTTTTATGACATTTATCTTTGAAACACTTTTCTGGCTCCCACTGTTTGTCACTGTGGAAATTTATTTTCAGCTTGAACCTGAAACACTGAAATTTATAACCTGCAAGGCAAATTTACAATCACACACAGAAAGAACTCAGGCCTTGCACAAATAGTTCAAAAAGACATTTTTCTCTGTAGTATATAAAAGCAATGCCATTTAGTGCAGCAGTGACAACAGTAATAATTTAATGTATGTATTTTTTTACACTTAAATAATAAGAAAACTATAAATATTTCAAGCCAGCAAACTTCTAGAAAATTCTAAGTTAGGAAATTGAACTTAATTGTTTTAATTGTTACCTTTGAATTGTGTAAGCCAATTTTCACTCCTGATGATTGACTGCAAGCTATTTTAAAGGAGAAATATGCAATATTACTGTAAAAATCGTAAAATAACCACCGTCTGTCACCAGAGATCAAGGAAACATACCAAATTGAAATGCTTGCTGCTCTTTCAACAACGCTCCAGCCAAAATGTCTCTTCTAAATAGTATCTCAGCTTTTTTAGTATAGTGTGACATACATGGTTCCAACTTGTTATTTGGACAAAGCAAGTAGCTGTTTCACTCATACTCGTGTTTGTATGTTTGCTTTTTGTGCTTTAAATTACCATGTTCCTTGCAAATGTATTTTGTTCTTTCCCCATTAAATTAATGTTCATATAATTGATCATAGTGCAGCCTATAGGATAACAATAATCTGGATATATACTAGAATATAGTTGTTAGTAACTGCAGTATTTTTGATAGAGGTTTATAACAAATTATTATTATTATTATTACTTTTCATATAGAGCTGGTTCAGACTATACTCTTTATAAACCCAGCAGTACCCACTAAAAGCAAGCATTGAGGCGACTGTCGAGGAAATACTTCCTTTTAACAGACAGAAACCTCTACTGTATATATGGTTCAGTCACATTTGTTGAAGCAAGAGAAAAGCTTGATTTACTTTTTTTCCCATTAAATGATCTTTTTTTTAAAAAATAATATATATTTTTAGGTCCCAACAACTTGCAGTCCTTATATATACCAAATAATATAAATTAGCATTTGCACAGTGTTTGTTTTGGGTTTCAGTGCGACAGATTCCAGTGGCCACAATCTGATACAAAACACTGTCATGTGATCTGTGCTTTATCCTGATACTATTATTTGACATGGTTGGAATAAATGCAGGCTCTGTTACGAGTGTAAACATTTAGTTCAGATAAAAATGCAAATCGTTCTTGCACTCTGTGGAAGCAGCAATATTTTCACAGCGTTTGACTCGACAAACTGACTGGACTAACTGAGAGTGAAAAGTACATGATAGTGTTGGACTGTAGGAGCTGATCAACATGCTTTCTATACCTTATTAACTTAGTAACTTTGTTCAAAGTAGGTGTACATAGTTGTGCAGGTCAGGTGAGCATGCGCTCTACCTATGATAGAACCATGGCATCACTGTTTTATACAAGATTTGATTGGCTTTATCATAATAAGACCTCCTTCACCATTTACGCCATGATTTTAGCCGAAATGTCAGCTGTAGCATGTAGCTAGTAGGATGTAAACATGGCGTCAATCTCATGAGACTTCGTATATCTCTTAATGGACGCACGTGCAGAAGTCTAAATCGCGTCTTTTGCGGTTAAATTTTAATGTTGCGGCCCGCGGACTCACTTGGATTACACCACACAAGCAGGATGGAGACATTTTGTGTTTGTTTTGTGCTTTTTTTTTTAACGTTTTATCCGTGGTCACCATTCACTGCCATTGTACTGGATGAGGCTGCTACCCTGTTTCTCCTAAAACTCCAGGATTGTTTTGTGAACTGAAGACCTTCACCCATCCTCACATCGGCATAGTGGTGAGTACATACTGAGTGGCTTATTCTGGCAAAGTGGAATATCGCTTTAACTGTATTCCATTAACAAACCAAAGAAGAACACATGAGCAACAGAGCAGTCATGTGAACAGCGTAACTTCAGTTGGACTTTAATACTAATTTCAGCACTGCTTGCCATGTTAAGCAAACATTTACAGGATGTGACAAACATGGTGTGAGTAAATCTCATCTCTGTAACTGTTTGACACTTTTGTCACACTGAACACAATGCAATACAGAATTTAATAACATGACACAGATGGTGTTGTGGACACTTGCAGTGACATACAACAAAACCAGAACACCAACATGGAAGCATTGCAGAACCCTGCAGATGATTCTCACAATCTGCATGTAATTCACTTAACAGTGCTGACTGTTCAAGGTCACATGTCCTGTTATTTG
>JAJHUR010117972.1:2019-15299 GCA_027495735.1 Lutjanus campechanus | reverse complement strand
ACAAAACAATGTAAACAGACATGTAGTGGTGCGTTCTTTATTGTTCAGTTTTCCCTAAAAAAAAAAAAAAAAGAAGAATTATAAGTCCTGTATTGTGATACACAGAGCTGGTCCCGATGTCCCTGGGGCCCTGAGCAAAATTCTGCAAAGTGGCCCTGTGAGTAAACCGTGTGCTGCTGCCACACCGTCACACCTGACTCCCCAGTGCTCCCACTACAGTCCTCCCTCCTTTAAACAAGTTTGCGTCATCTGTCACTCTAAAGAATAAGCAGATCTACACAGAACAGAATGAGGTACAAAAAGTAAAAAATACTGACCAAAATATTTTGTACAGAATCTTAAGATAAGCGAAAGAAAGTTTAGAATATATAAAATGTAGAAAATACTAAAATATAACACTGAGCTTTACCTCTGCTGCCTGGTAAATAGTATAAATCCATTCATTTCTATCTTGCAGAGTTCAGAATTGTAATCAGTGTTGGACTGTAACTAAGGGCTTGTATTTTACTTGAGTATTTCCATTTTATCAAACTTTATATTTCTATTCCACTACACCCCAGAGGCAAATATTGTACTTTTTAAAGCTGAAGAAAAATGTTGTTGTCTGACATTTTAGAGATTTGTGGTTCTTACAGGACAGAGATGCTACATACATATGATGATCTTAAAGAATATAATGCATTTCTGAAGATTAAACTAGTCAACAGCGACCTATAGAGTTGGTTAAGTGAGCTCAACATCTACAGACTTAAACTTAAATACAACATTAATATTAATGCAAGAACATCAGATAAAATAACACTTACAGGGAACATTTTACTGCAACATGACGTCTTTTACTTTAAGTACATTTTGCTGATAATACTGTCATACTTTAACTGTAGTAAGGTTTTGAATGCAGGACTTTTATCTGTAGTGAAGTATTTTTACAGTGTGGTATGAGTACTTTTAAAGGATCTGAATACTTTTTACACTCCTGTAACTAAACCTTGATTGAGAACAGATATTCATTGTCTTGTTTTAAGATTATGTGCTCTGCTGAGGAGTCACATCATGATGGGTCCACCGAGATTGCTGCAGAAGAGCGTCACGAGTTTCATTTCGTGCATGTGCATTGAACGCGTGTTCACATGCGACGCAGTTATCTTTTCTGAGCTCTAGATGATAAACACCCAATGGCGCTCATCAAACGTGATAAATAGTTGTATTTCACTCTCACTTCTCTCAGGCACAAAGTCACAAGACAGCCCTGGAAGTGACTGCAAAGCACGACAGAGACAGACAGGGAGACTGCCCAGCGCAGCTAACGTCAGACAGACAGACAGACAGACAGAGGGAGATACATCACGTGCTGCAAACTGAAATGTTGAGTTCCCTTAATTATTAACATGTACTCACTGCAATAAGCAAATAGCAAGTGCTTTATGTAGTTTTGGTTTCATACAGTCTTCCTCAAGGTTGTTTGGGCCGTATGTAGCCCAAGAGGAAGACTGCAGACGCTGCTCAGGGCTGAGAAAACTACTTCACCTTCTCTGTTTTTTTGGATGAAACATATAATGCAATAATTGAATCTTTGCTTTTGTGTACAGTTAGTATTCTCATTAAAAGATTATAGAATCAAGCAACAATCAAAGCTGGAGTAAAGAACAGCAGTACAGTTACCTTTTATAGTATTCTAATTATGTAATCCCGTTACATGTAATCTGTTACTCCCCAAGCCTGCATACTTTGTAAAATTAGTACTGTGGAATTGGGACGTAGTTGCTGTTTTCAGGCTGTAGATCGTTCTGAAATTCAGATTGCAGTATTTCTCACTGCGCATTGAGTCCAATAAGGCGGTAAAATATCACAATCAACTTTGTTTTTAAAAACTGTAATCTCATACTGTTTTACCAATAAAAAGAGTCACAACCATTTCTCCTAAGTGACTTCATAATGCCTCTGGTGCAGATGAAGCCAAAAGAAATAAAGTCTGGATGGTGTACGACCTTCTTTTCATCAGTAGACCCTATAGATCCGGTCTGAATTCACCGAGAGATTCCTCTTTTACGAGAGAGAGTTCCTGACAGCCTGAACAGTTGCACCATTGGAGCATTGTGTTAAAGCTCAGCGAGAAGCCGCAGCAGCAGAGGGGTTATTTTCTCACTGCTATAGCAACAACTGAGGAAGGAGCGGTTTGAAATTTTCAGAAATACATTTACTTGCTTTCTTGTCAGAGGGTTAGATGAGAAGATGGATTATGCTTTCATGTCTGTTTGTTAATGAAGGTACAGGCAGCATCACCTCTAAAGCTCACTAATTAACATGTCGTGTCTTATTTGTTAAATCCATACAAAAAATGAAATTGGTTTTACACTTTGGTTTTTGTGAAAGTGAAGTGTAAATTAGTGAGCTTCAGAGGTGCTGGTTGGCAGGCCTAATTTTTTTTAAACCTTTGAATCAAGCCAGGCTCACTGTTTTCAGCTGTTTCCACTCTTTATGCTAAGCTAAGCTAACAGGCTGCTGTCTGTATCAGTCATACAGACTTGGTTTGCTTCGGAGTTTGATGTCGGTCCTTTCATTTAATTCTTGACTCTTGACTTGACCAACTTATTTTTGTTTGAACCCTGAGACCTTTATTATTGTTTTTATTTTAAATGTTATTTGAGTATTTGGGCTTTTTGTGCCTTTATTTTAGACAGGGCAGCTGAAAATATGAAAGGAAAGGAGGCGACAGAGTATTACTATATATATATTGTATATTACTTAAATTTATATCCAACTTTAGTCCAGATTCCAGGGTTTCCAAAGATACCAAGTGTGACTGGGGCAGGGTATCGATACTCAGTAGCTTTAAGGTATTGATTGAAATAACCCAATGCTAAATAGTGCTGAAACTTCTCCAGTCAAACTATACCTGTTTCAATCCATTTTGTATCCAGATCTAGAAACAAATTACTATTTGAGTAGTTTTGCTCCCAGCGTTCTTTGTTTTAATGCAGCATGTGATCGGCCCAGAACAACAGCTACAGTTGAACATGATGCATTTGATGGAATTGGCAGTTGGCGTGCCAAGATGCCACCAAAACATAAGATATTTGATTGAACAAAGTACTCTATTGGTATCTGTATCACTTTAAGAGTACTGGTATTGATTTTTTTTAAATGATACTTAGCCCTAAATATGACAGGCAGAAACAGGGAGAAATGTGTTGTGATGATGCACCACACATTTAGGCTAGAGTCTACACTCATTTTCTAGGAAATACTTTTTTTAAAATTATTATTATTCGCTGTCTTGTCAAGAGTCTGTACATTAAATATTAAATAGCCCCTGGCAGTTGGTTAGCTAGGTAAAAGGTTAGGTAAAAGAAAATCCCCTATCAGCACCTCTAAAGGTCGGCAATTATTGTTGTTTTGTTGTACAGATTACAAACCAGCTAGAATGTGTTAAGTTTTGCTAGACTGAGCTAAACTAAGCTAAAATGTCTGTTAGCTGTGGCCTCATGTTTAGACACAGAGCAGTATCAGTCTTCTCACATTTGACAGGAAAGTGAATAAATGTTAACTAAATCAAGAGGTTTTCAGAGTGGGAGTCGGGACTCCTCAAGCAGGGTACAAACAGTTTCAGTGAATGAAAATGAAAAAAAAAAAATCTATATATTAGTCATCAAAAGGAGATCACATAGAATAGTGTGTGATTTGGTCAAAGATAGAAGTCAGAGATGCAGAGTTAGAAACTAATAAATGCCTTTAAACAGAGTTTATCTTATGTATTTGGTGTAGTCTGATGTTATGACAAACAGTAATATTAAACAAGCAAAGCCTCGTCTGAGGGGAGGCCCGCGGTCTCAGACTTGAACTAAATGAGCTCTTCCTTAAAGTGGGAGATGAAGAGAAAATCTCTGAGACTTTTATTTGAAATTCTTGTCCAGATCCTAAGATTTCCAAAAATAACAACTACGTCAGGCAGTGAAATGTGTAAACATGATGCACAAGACATCATCTGTTAGCAGTTTTATGTAATAGTGCAGCCATAAAAACACATCTTAAAATACGCAATATTTCACTCAAATTCAGTATTATTTAGTTTTGCTACAGTAAAAGCAGGCAGACACAGAAATTTGTGTTCAGGCAAGATGTTTGTCCACCTTACGTACTTACTTTAATAGAAGTTTTGGGGGACTAAAAGATTTAAGAAAGATTAAATAAGTTAAAAAACGAACATATAGGCATTATGTTGTCGGGTATACTGCGCATAGTGGTGTGTGCCTGTGTGTGTTGTGTATACAGCAGAGTGGGTGTAAACAGGCAGTCCCTCTGTTTGTTGTGTAAGCACACCTGATCCCTGCTCCTGTTCTGTTTAACGGTAAGTAGCAGCAGCAGCAGCAGCAGCAGCAGGCCTCCTCCTCTCTGCTGCTCTGATCACCTGCTCAGACTCGGTGACAAGGTTACTATCAGGTTAATGGGTTTGACTGTAGGCGCTGATCAAGGGAGTGTAAGTGTTAAATAATGTCATGTTCTGTTGTTTTTACTTAAGCGCAGCAGCATAACCCAGTTCCTGTGATATGATCGCTGTTGCTGTTGCCAGATGTAACTGAGGCAGTTCAGGTTAAGTGGGCAGCCCGAGGCAAGGGCATGACTGAATACAGGAGGACAGAGGAGCACTTTTTTCTCTCATTACTGCTGTGGCTCCGAGTATCAACAGTCTCATACACTGCATCTGTTGTGGCAGGTCGTGTGTGTGCATTTGAGCGCGCAGGCATTACATTAAGAGGCCTCATTTTAACACAAAAAACATATTGATTATTTCAGAAATAAGAGCAATTTCTTGTTATTTAGGATTTCATTTTTAAATGGGCGATATTTCATTTGGAACAAAGAGTTTCTCTTTTAACATTTCTCAGGCAGTGTGCTAATTAAACTTAAACACAAGGGAGAAAAGGTCTATTTTAAGGCAACAGTGCAGATAATTGCTCCTAAAGAAGGAGGAGGATGCCTTCGTAGGACTCAGGGATGTAAAGAAAACGAGCAGTTACTGAAGAAACTGTCCGTTTGTTTGTGTTAAAACATGCAGCTTCTCTGGTTACTGTTGGTGTTTATATGACACTTAATAATCAGATCAGATCTCAGGGAGGAACATTGAGCGGCTGGCTCTGAACACACATTAATCAGATTCTGCTGACGTTGTTATCGGATATTCAGACACAGATATGGATGTGGTCAGGCCTGCGCGTGTAATTTTCTTCTAATTTTATGAAACGCTCTCCTGTATCACATGTATTTTATTCTTAAGGCTTAGCTTAGCATAAGCTTTAAACATATACCTGTATAAACAGCTTTAAATAAGAATAGAAAAAGATCCTCCAAAAATGCAATAGAGTTACATATGTGCAGGATTACATAGTGGTCTAATAAAAACATAAGTCAGAAAAAAGGGGAGCATACAAAATGAGAAAATGAGAAATGCAGCAAGATTCATAAAGTTTTATTGTCTCAACAGCAGAACTGTAGTTGTATCTCAAATCCAATATAATATACAGTCTAATAACTACAGTTCCTAATGACATGACATGTAGCTTTCCATGTCTGTGCACCATGATATCTGAAGGAATACTGGTTTTGGTGAAGATTGTCATTCAGCAGGGTTTAAGCTCAGCTCCCCTGATAAGAAGCATGAACTTCCCTGAAAGCCACATATACAGTAAATGGTTTTTGTATTTGGGTTCCTGAAATTAATAATAGACCAACAGTAAAGCACGGCTCGAGGTTCATGTTTATTGGCGCTTAACAATTTCTGATCATTTGTGTCTAATTAAGATAATGCTGTCTATTTCCGCTGTAGCCATCCATGCATAGGGGCGCACTCACCGTATCTTATTCACCAGACATGGTCTTTCATAATGAGAGTAGTTTTTTTTTTTTTTTTTATTACAGTGGTGAATAATTTATGTTTCTTTGTTGTCCCAGGCTAAATATTCTGCACATAAATTAAAATGTATTGATACAGTAGTATTAATGCATGCATGTGCATTTGTGTAGTACCTCACCCTGAAGGGCTCCCCTGAAAGACATGGTGTAATTCAGACGTCCAGTCTGGTTTTATGAGAGTGAAATGCAGAATTAAGTTTAAAGAAGTCACTAAAAGATAGACTACATAGATAGAGGGAATGTGGTAGGGACATATATTTATATATAAACACACAAAGAATGCTGCTGCCCAGGTTTGTCCTCTTTCTGTGGAGTTGTGTATCGATGATAAAACAGAGCAGATACATGTAAGTCTACAGTCAAAACTAGGGCTGCAGGTAATGATTAACTTCACCAGCAGATAGTCTGCTGATTATTTTTGTTGATCCAGTGAGTTCATTTGATAAATGACAGAAAATATTGAGGAATTCCCATCACAATTTCTCACATCGAGCTAGGAAATATGAATTGCTTGTTTTGTCCGCCTAACAGTCCAAAACCCAAAGATGCTCAGTTAAGGTCTTTGTAAATCAGAAAATGTTCACATTTGAGAAACTGAAACAACAGCTTCGCTATTTCTGTGGAAAAAATAACTTCCACTTTCGCCTCATCTGACCATTTTTTGTGGGTCTTTAGAGGGAGACAGCAGGTCAGCAGCGTATTCCACATAAGTGGTACACAGCAGCAGAAATCTTTGAACCTGAAGATTCATTTGAGATGCAGCTCAGCACTCTTTCTCAAGTCATAAACATTGTGTTTTCTTTTCACATCTTGAAAGTTTAGGGTGTGTAAGGGCTCAGAACATTATGATCGAGGTGCATGACGGCCACTTTCATGCTTAGTTATGTTTCAACAGATGTGGCAGTGCAATTTTTGGTTAGAATTTTGCACAAAATCTGTGTAATAAATGGTGTCAACCATTTTTTACCACTCGAGAACTGATCGAAATCAAAAATGAAAATATGATTTGAAATTAAAAACTTTCTGAGATCGGATGGTGAGCACTTCTGTTCTGGGAATTGCTCTGAAATCCCCTTATTGGGAATATACGTAGGAAAGCCACACTTCCTCTGAATGCTCCAAGTCTGTGGTTTGTGGCTGGAAGTTTCATGAGGTGGTGATTGTCCTACAGGTCACTATAGGTCAGTTTATACAGTGAGGTCAAGTTTCAAAAATGGTCTCATTATAATGAAATGGCTACTCTGTGCATGAATACATTTGAGCTCATTGAATACACAAAAGACTCAGCTTTATAGTAATACCCAATTTATGTAATTCTAATTATTCTCCTCTGACAAAGTTTAGCCAAACTTCAGGTTGTTATTATGGGTCGTCTAGTTTCTTATGATACCATGATCTTCACTTGAGCCAACTAACCTCTTAAAAACAATAATGTCCGAAGACATGGTGGTCCTTGCAGAGTTAAAGAGATTAAATTATTAATCTATTATCAAAATTGTTGCTGTTGAATTTTGTGTTGCTCTACTAACAGTTGACTGATGATTAAATCTCGTTGTTCCTCTGTCCGTCCAGGCTCGCCCAGCAGTACGTCTACCCGCAGGCGTTCCTCCAGCCCAGCCTGGTGCTGCAGTCCCAGCTCAGCCCCACAGCAGCAGCACTCGCCTCCCCTTACCTGGACTACAGCTCCGCCTACAGCCACTACGCCCCCACAGGACTGGAGCAGTACCCCTACACCCCTTCACCATCGCCCTCCGCTGCAGGCTACCTCAGCTACAGCTTCTCCCCAGGCACTGCGGCGCCCGCTCTCACCGCCTCCCCGACCCCTCCGGCTGCCATCCACCCTCCGCTGGCTGCGCTCGCCACCATGTCTGCTGCCCCGCAGGCCTTCCTCCACTACCCTCTGCACCAGCCCGACCGCATGCAGTGAGCAGCTGCCGAACTGATGATTCAAAACTTTTGATCTGTGACATCATCAGGATGAGACTGGATAACCAGGAAGAGAGTGTGATGTAATCAAAAGGGCTTTTAGAGACACTCTTATTCCTGTTTTTTTTTTATATATCTATATTATTGTTGTAATAGTTAATGAAAATGTTCTATTGCTACCGTCATCAGCATAACAATCTGAATGTTTTTCATAAGACGTCAGGGACCGAAACAAGACGACTGGTAATCCTCTGGACGTTTCTTACCCCTGATCCTCAGCGCTGAGGGTGGAGGCAGGCTGACTGCTGGAGAGTGGACGGGTAAAGACAATGAGAAATATGTCTGTTTGACATGATGCTGCGGCTGCAGTTTCCCCATACGTACTGAGATGAATGCTGGATATTAGCCAAGCGGAGAGCCAGTTCCTCTTTCAGAAACGCAGGTCCAATTACCTCCTCTTCAAGGTTACCTTTCTGTCTATGGCCTTAGAGATCTCTCTCTGTCTCTCTGTACCTGGTTCAGTTTGTCATTTTTATTAGTCTGTCATCATTTGAAATGAACAAAATGTTTATTGTGTTCCCTTTTGTTCCTTTTATCTACCGCTGGCAAGTCAATACACGGTGATAATCACAGTTTAACAGAATATGCAATTATGATGATAAAGGATGAGCATGAATATGGTAGACAACACTGGTATTTTTGTTTTTGGATTGCTACTGCTAGAACATTACCCAGAAAATGACTTTGTTAACACTTTAAGAGATAGTATGAATTGTTTGAAGTGAGGTTATATGAGGTACTTAACCCAAGTCGATGTATTACCTACAGTAAATGCAGAAGATGAAGGCTGACACGTTCAGTGTTTGGAGAAGCAGCAGGAGTACTGGTGTAGGAAGCTAAGCAGTGAACTGCTGTGGAAAATATGAAGCAAAATTAGATATTTTAGCCACTTATAGAGAATATTTTCAGTACTTTACAGACAGCTTTTCTGACAGGAAACCAGCGCTATAAAAGCCAGATATCGCTCTCTCCAAACCAACCAAACTACACAAGTAAAATCAGTAATTTTACCTCACAGCACACAGGAGTTGTTTCTCTGCTGTTGGCTCAATCTGTTGGTTTGTTTCTGTTATTGTATGACTTTGGGGTGGACTGCAAAATCTGTTCTAGCCATCTAGAAAAGGTCCACCTAAAACAAGGGTCTCAAAATGCAGCCAGTCTATTTTTGCCACCCCTTCAGCCCGCGACATGTCAAAGATGTAACATAATCTGTCTCGCAAACTTATTTTTATTAAAAAATGCGTATTTCTGAATGATTGCGTGTTCCAATTTGCTGATATTCTATGTTCAGAAAGCTTGTTCAACAATATTTCAGTCTCAGCAAACACAGTGTTAAATTACTAAATTAGCAAGTTATCAAGTGACATTCATGATTTTCACTGCATACTATGTGGCATTTGATGAAAGTGCAGACAAAGCTGGCAATGATCAGCTTGACATTTTCATTACAGGTATGAATGACCAAAGTGACAGACAAGTTCCTGAGTTTGTGTCCAATGCACAGCTAACTAATGCATATAAGAATGTATAGAAACATCCTTTTTTTGTAAAGATCGATGAAAATATGTTAGTCATGGAAACAAAGAATTAAGCTTTTTGAAAATGTTGAGCTTTTTTGCAAGTGGCCCGTCTATGAGATGGTAGTACCACCACGCCAAATTGAGTTTGAGATCCCTGATCTAAAAAAAATCAATATCAGTTTGAGCAATTTTCACAGCTTTTACCTTTCCGCCAGACAGCCTTTTCCCATGGGAAACCGGTAAACCAGATGTTTTCTCCAAAGCAACCAGACTCTCTTGGCAAAACAGTCATTTTACCACACAGAACACAGGAGTTGCTGGGCTACTGGTGCCCCGATCAGTTAGTTTATTTGTGTTACTGTGTAACTTCGGTAAATTCAAACTAACCCTTCGAAACACCAAAGTCGCACAATAACACAAACAAACTACAGATCAAGGCATGTGTGTGAGCAAGTCCTGTGTTCTGCAATGTAAAATTACTGCTTTTTCGGTGGAGTTGGGTTAATTTTGAGGGAGCGATATTAGGCTACAGTTGAACTGATACAGATTTTTTAAGTGGCTAACATACATTTTGTAGGACATTGCTCACCCTCCTACACCAGTAATCCTGCTGCTCGTCCAAACTGGAGGCATGCCGATTACCATCTACTGTAGGTAATACACTGACTGTGGATAAGTACCTCATACAGCCTCACTTCAAATAACCCAAACTATCCCTTTAAAACACAATAGTCATCACATGAAACTCCCGCAGCCATTTATCAGGCTCTTTTTGACCTGTAACTTTAGGAGTGACTGGTTTTGTGGACTGTTTGATTTTATGATACTTAAATTACAAAGTTGTCAATACATATCAAGTAAATGTGTTTGGATGTAGACGTCGAGATGTATGTTGTTACTGAATATGTGTGAGTGTATTTGGTGTCTGTGTATGTGTGTGAGTGAGAGAGAATTAGAGCGATGCAGTATATGCCAGTGTCAGGACCGAGCTCCTTCTCCAGCCCATTGTACTGGTCAGTCGTCTCTTTGTTTTGTTTTTTCTCCAGCTGCAGAAAACAGATGGATGCTTTAGCGACAATAACTGGAGTCTCACGGTGCTGTGGCACCACCTTAGTAGTCATAAACCAAGCCATACATCACGTTTAAAACAAATATGCAAAATAAAATGAATATTTCTAAGACATGCTTTTATTCTCTGACTCAGAGTGTGTGTTGCTGTTTAGGCCTTTGTTTGTTAGGCCATCATTGCCTTCCATCATCCATTTTGTGCCTTTTGATCCAGTTGCAAACATGCAGCAAGTCAGTCTCAATATATTGTCCTCTGCTTCTTATTCAGTTATACAGAATTACAGTAATTGTGGTTAAAGTCTGTGGCAAACAGCTGCTGAATGGCACCTGTTGAGTTACACATGAGTCACACAAATCATAGACATTTTACTGATGGACTGCTAAAAGTGTTAATTTGAAGGGTACTATTTCTTGGCTGGGAGCATTTAGTTCCTGGAGTCTTGGTTACCTGGCAACTGCTGCTGGCCCAAAATGAGTCCGCCACAGTAAAAGAGCAAATTGTCATTTTCACACTTAGGTTTTAAACAAACAAGATCTAACCTGTTAATTGAAGATGTTCTGTTGGGTGGATTTTGATACTTTTAGACAAAATCAGGCTAGAAATTTCCCTTTGTTTACAGTCTTTATGCTAAGCTAAGCTAATTAGCTGCTTGTGTAGGTATCAGATGTGCTTGTCCTGCCACATCTGCTCAGGATCCTGCGTTTACAGAAGATGCACACATTATGATCCATAGTTGTGGCCGTGTTAAGAACAAGATTTATTTCCGATTATTTTGTCCTATTGTTTTCTTGTTATTTGCAGAATTAAAGCTTACATATGACAGTGCATTTTTAGGTTTCTGTGAGGTTTAATGGATAATATTAGCTAATGTAAACTAGCTAACTAATCTAACGTTGAAAAAATATTGTCCTTTACAAACAAATTTCAGATCAACTTTACAGGACGTAAATGATATAATCTTTGTGTCATCATGTTTGTTTGTTTGTTCACAGCATTAGTACACTTTCCGATGAAATGCAGCGAATCATAATATGTAGGTCATCTGTAAACGCAGCAACCTGAGTAGATCTGGCAGGCTGAGCAGTACCTACTACAGCTGTTGCTTCATATTTACTGTTTTACTCTCAGCAAAAAGAAACAAAACAATTGTGTTTTCTTCCCTAAATGTCAAACTATTCTTTTAAGTCCAATAAACTGCTACATCTATTTTCCAGGGAAAGGGTAAGGATATTTTGTTATTGTCAACAAACTTTATATATACTGTATATATAAAAAGACCAAAATCAACAATACATCTCATACTTTCTTGTTTTAAAAAGCAAAGTAATGTCCTAAAACTGCTGGGTGCTGAAAACTTTTCTCATATAGGAGTAAATATTGTATTTCTTGGAGACTATCGTCACTAGCGACAGACAAATCTGCAGGAAGTCTGGTCACTGTGACTGCTGTGGAACAATGTTAGTTTTGGAAAGGTGATGAAATCGTTACACAAATCTACAACAGATCTAATCTTAAACCTTTACTGGCTGGTGTTAAATATATATTATGCTATAAAGTATTTAAAAATACAGTTTAATACCAGCCCACAACCCAATGAATTTTCTGTTACCAGCTGATAAACAAAAATCAATCTAATTCAACATGTTACTGTCTAAGATAACTGTGTACATTATTGTAATGTGTAATATATTGCCTCACATCAGTCACTAAAAAAAAACATATTGTTTGGCCACTAATTTTCACCTGTAGATTGATTATAAATTTGATGCTCTTGTGAGTTTCAGTGCAATAAAGTGGCTCATTGATGTTTTTAATATATAGTTTTTATGCAACAATGGAAGTCCATGGCACAAAGACATAATATCTGTGCAGGCTTTAGCTGCACACTTGACAGCAGAATCAATTTGTTTTGATGTTTTCACTGGTTTTGTTGACCATCAGAAAACTGCAGAATATGACCAGACTTGTCCTGTGACTGTCTTTGTTTGGTCAGAGCTCTGGAGGTGGAGTCACGCTGTTGTTTATCAGCTGTGATGCACAAGAACAGAAGACAGTGAAAGATAAATGAGTGTGTCAGTTTTACACTTATCTTCTTATCAAACACCAGCAATTGTCCGCCTATGGGTGAAACCCTGTCTTACCCAAACAACCCCTCCCTTCCTTTAACTACATCTCCATACATACTTCCAACTCATGTCACTTATAACAGCATTATTTCTTTTAAACCTGCTGCCTTTTATGACTAATTGTTTTGTTCAAAAACATCCCTCAACTAATTCAAATGTTAAATCTGAGTCTGACATGTGTTACTTTCGCCCTCTTCTGGCCAAAATAATTCATTGCAGCTCACATTTTTCTCCGTGCACAAAATGCAACATACAAAGAAACAAAAATGAGCCAAACCTTGTATCAAGTTTTTATGTTTATTATCATTGAAATGTTTATTGAAACGCCTTGTGCTCCCAGTTAAGGATCAAATAATAAAAGGAGACTCAATGTAAAGCTTGCACAGCTGATCTGCAGTGAACAGACCTACTCTCAAAGTCTGGGATACAACATTTCCTTTGGATTGCGCTGGTTCAGAACAAAAAAGCAGATGGTTTATGTAAAAATGAATATCATATAGCAAATACCACAGTGAGGGGAGGAGAAATGATCATGTCTTAAAAATTGATGACAAAATGAACACAGTTAATGGTACGAAACAGGAGAGCGGTAATGAAAATAAAACGAAATAAAAAGTACTGTATCTGCAATCTTGATCACACACACACACACACACACACACACACACA
>JAJHUR010117968.1:2063-29505 GCA_027495735.1 Lutjanus campechanus | reverse complement strand
CTTTAGGGTTGTGACAGTTTGGATTTTTGTTGTACCTGGTGACAATCATACTAACATAATCTGATTGCAGTTGAATTAATTCATGAAACTAAGGCTGTGACTGGGATTATTAGCCTCTGTCATAAGAGTAGTGTAGCTCTTTTAACAGGGTGGTGTGTGTGGTGTGCAAGTGAAGGAGAGTGAGTAAATGTTCATTACGAGTTACAGTGTGTCAGTTAATAAAAGATGCAGCTTCTCAAGACCAAGAAAAGTCTCATCTGTTGCTTACAACATCAGGTGTGATGTGATTGTATTCCTCGCAGTGCAGTGACTTCTTTGGAGAAATAATGAGATAAATCCAGTAATGATAAATCCAACAATTTATGTCTTTTGTGATTATTTATCCATTTTTCGATCTTGAAAGCAGTTGTTGTTGTATGTTGCGTGTTGTAAGCTGCTGACAGGCAATTTCATGATGCCTTGGATTGGATCTGTCAACCAATCAGAGGCTGTGTTTCTGACTTCTGTGTGACAGCGCTGATCCTTAAGCATATTAATATACTTTTTATCTTATAAATCCATGCACTGACCTTAACATGAGATTGAGTCTTTACCGTCATCGCACGATCGTGGTATTGGGGGTAATGCAGTTATCGTCACAGCCCTTGTAAACTTACATCCTTTCTTGACCTCCTGCCAGCGGAACTGGTGTCTCCTGACCACCGAGAAAACCGAGTCATAGCCCTGCTGCGTGATCATCTCCAGGGCCTCCTTTATGTGGAACGGATGGAGACACGGGGCTGTAGCCTGAATGTTACACATCACATCCACCTCTGCCAGAAACAAAGTCAACAAAGGAGGTGCTTTAAAATCAAACAACTGCTGTCAGACGGAGATTTCTCACTAGTCAAACAGACACGTGCTGGAGATAAGTTTGCACATCCTGGTGTGGCTCACGTACCTGAGTTGAGCCTGATGAACTCTTGGATGGTTTCCAGTGAGGTAGAAGAGTCTTTGGAGACTTCAGGACTCCTGCGGTGCACCTTGGCACCCCAGGCTTTTGCCACCTTCTCAATTTCGGCATGGTCTGTCGATACCCACACACTAGGAAAATGAAGGCACATTATCATTACTGTCATCATTTGGAATTATAACTGTTTTTTACTTTCTAAAGGCTCTGTGGATGTGTTTTTTTATAATTTGACTACATAAAAATATTAGAAATAAAACATTTAAATTAATTTTTATTTACATATATATTTCCTTTGCATATCCCCCTATTTATTTCCCCAACGTTTTATTTCTGTATTTTCTTTTTGACATTACCCTTCATTTGC
Organism: Lutjanus campechanus; assembly: GCA_027495735.1. Classification (NCBI taxonomy): domain Eukaryota; kingdom Metazoa; phylum Chordata; class Actinopteri; order Lutjaniformes; family Lutjanidae; genus Lutjanus; species Lutjanus campechanus. The sequence goes on along the minus strand of JAJHUR010117968.1, from coordinate 28,189 downwards.
ACACGTAGAAATGCATGAAGAAATATGTGGTTGTTTTTGACATATTTAATATTGTATATGTGTGAACATCATCTTAATGCAATATTTTGGCCCCTCACTATTGTTTCACTCTGTGCTGAATTAGGTGTCTAATTAGGAGAGGTTTTGAGAGGATGAGAGTGTCTCCTCTGTTTGACTCGGATGAAAACGTAGTGGGCTTCGAAATGTTAGTCATTCAGTAAAACTTTGTTGCCTTAGTCCACTGTGCTCCAGCATGTCCAGACCTAATTTCTAAATCTCTCCCGTGCCAAGAGTGGAGTCCAGCTTCAGGTTTCTGGGTCTTCACATCTCAGAGGACCTCCTATGGCCCACTAACACCACTGCACTGGTCAACAAAGCACAACAACAGCTGTTTGCCCTGAGAACATTGAAGAAATCTGGTCTGTCCAAACAACTGCTGGTGACCTTTTACCACTGCACCACAGAGAGCATCCTAACACACTGCATCTCTGTGTGGTATCTCAGCTACACAGCTCTCCAGCTGGTCCAGCGCACAGAAGATCATTTGGATACTCCTCCAAGCCCCAGAGGACATTTACAGCCCACACTGCCTCAAGAAGGTAGCCTGGGCCTCCAAATCCCTGAAGTCCTCGCAAGTGTGTGATAAGAAACGCTCTTCTTAAACATTTTGACCAGCCTATTTGCCAACATAGTTTTTCACAAAGTGGTGAACCTCACCCTATCCTTGCTTGTGCACAACTGAGCCTTTCGAGGATGGCCCTGTAATACCCAGTTATTATACTATCAGCTGTTAGCAATTAACCTGTTAACCAGCTGAATGTTCCAAACAGGTGTTTTCTGAGCATTCCACAAATTTCCCAGTCTTTTGTTGCTCCTGTCCCAACTTTTATGAAATGTGATGCGGGCATCAAATTCAGAATTAGTGTATATTTACAAAAAACAATAAAGTTTATTAGTTTGAACATTAAATGCCTTATCTTTGTACTGTATTCAATTGAACATAGGTCCAGAAGGATTTGCAAATCATTGAATTCTGCTTATATTTTACACAGCACCCCAACTTTACAGGGAGTCGGGGTTGTAATGGAAGACTGTACTTTTCTGTTAGGACAGGCCTGACACTGTACACTTTATAGCCATTTTATTTCATTTGTTGTTCACCCTTATCCTTATTATTGTTTTCATAGCATTAAGTAAACTTAATCTCATCGTACTTGTGCAATGACAATAAAGATATTCCACTGTATTTTTATTTGTATCTGTATGTATCCATGCTAAAATGTGTATTTTCATGTTATGGGCATCTTTTCCCCATGTTTAGATGAAAAATAAAGACCTGATTAACTCATGTGTTGCTACAGTCATTTGCATTTCAAAAGCAAAACTCCAGGACTGCAGCAAGATTCATACAACAGATTCAGTGTTTGAGTAGTTCGCATGTTTAGCATATGAGGCCAAGATGAAAAGCGAAACTTGTTTGAACATAAATATTATTACAACACAACACAAAATGAACAAATGAATACGTATAAATAGACTAAGTAAGCCATGTACAGTGTTTACTCGACATTAGTAAGTTTGGGGGCTTCAGGTTTTGGGGTGATTCTTCTCACAGTAGCAGTTTATATCATATATGCTATAATTATTAATAAATATGTACCTGTCAAACATTTTGGAGTCCACAGCAGCTCTCACCACCCATCCAATGAGCGGTACTCCTGCTAACATTTTGATGTTTTTCAGAGGAATCCCTTTGCTTCCTCCTCTCGCCAGAATAACGGCAGCTACGTGTCTCTTGTCAGCCGGCCTCTGCTTGCAGACCGGCCGCAGCCCGTCCTGCTCCCCGTTATCACCGGGAGCACCTCTCTTCCTGGAAGTCATCATGACTATAGAAGTTCAGTGTTTCGTCCAAAGGTGCGGGTTTCGCCAGATTTAATACCGTAAAACTATCACCGAAAGGTCGCTGCGAAAGAAAGAATCAGATCCATAACCGAGCCATTACTGATAATTCTTCTTCTGCTCTTTTAATTCTGGATGCTAGTTTGACCACTAAGCTCACTACCGCCACCTTCTTTCCGGTAAAAATGAAGTTGTCACCAAAGGATCGCTTATTGAAGGGGTTTATCAAAGAAACTCTTATTAAAATTTTACGTAGATATTATCCCTGCAATTAATTCATTCACAGTTTTAGAGGCGATGTTTCCCCTTTATGTTACTTATGCAAAGAAGAAGTTTATCTTATGTCTGTACTATTCTAATTTTTGAATGTTGAGTATAACAACATTTCAGTTGATAACGTGATCAAATTGCTGTGTTTTTCATCTAATCTTTGGAGAAATATTGTGGACATCATTGCCATATGATTCATCTTAGTCTGTAATATTGGTGCTTTTCACTTTTTTTTTTTAGTTTTAGGTATCTATTTATCACTCTTATCATTATATTATTAATCTTATTCTTTTGTTGTATGTACTATAAAAGTAATGTGTTAATAAAGTTTGCTTTAAAACAAACAAACAAACATTTCTTGGTTCCAGAGCCCTTTTCGTTTTAATTATTTTAATGATTTTAATTTGTTTTCAATAATTTGAAATGTTGTATTATTGGTAGAACACAACAAGCTCTATGAATATGTCACTTTTTGGGCTCTGGGAAATTGTGACAGCATTTCTCACAACAACGTACTTTTACTTTAATCCTTAAAATAATTTTTGCTGTTAATACTTTTGTACTTTTACTTATACTTGTAACAGACTTTTTTTTTTTACAAAGTGGAATTGCTACTTTTATCTAAAGTTAACACAAGGAACCTTTATTTTGTGTTGATTTTGGAGGCCCCTGTGGACAAAAGCAATAGAGTTTCCATGGTAATAGCCACAATATATACTGTGTAAAATAAAATTGTCTTCAATAAAAAAATATATATATATATTATTATTTTTGTCTACAGTTACACATTAGCACACAGCTACAGGTAAGCGTAAAGGGAGGACCAGAAAATATTCAATGCAATATATGGAATAAGGGGTCCATTGCCTGAAAAACTTTGAGGAGCCCTGCTCAGAGTACTTCTCACATCACTGACCCCACCCACTGACTAAAACAAAACAAAACAAAACAAAACAAAACAAAACAAAACAAAAACAGGCAATAGCAAATAACGCTACTCAATGACTCAAAAACTGTCAGAAGAAAGATTATTAAAGGATTTACAGTATTTGATGAACTGTGATTACTTAAAACTAGAACAGCAAGTCAGCAGATGTATTTGCTTTAGGCTACCTGTGCTCTACATGTCTTTATCTGATCAGCAGCACCACCTTTTGGACATTAACAGCAAATGGACTGTTATGTATGTTGGTATGAAGGGATGATGGATGGAGAAATGTCATATTTTTCCCTAAAGGGACAGAAAAGCCATTAACTGTGATCATAGTCTCCTCAGTCTTTCCTCTGCACTTGGGCAGAAACATATAAAATAGATGTCACATGTCACAGACACACACACACCCACACACACACACGCAGTAGGTATGCTACCTGACCAGTGCTTCCACCTACTGCTGAGAAAACAAAGCGTTTAAAAATAAAGTATGCAGATTGACCCATTAGCATGACGCTGGCAGAGGGAGGGAGACAGAAGGCAAATGACAAGACTTGAAAGTCAAACCATAACTAAGTAGGTCAATTATGTCTATGCATAGTCTGATTTAAAAAGCAAATAACTCCCCAGTGCCAAACATAGGCCTAAATGTTCTCTATTATAAGGCTCTGTGATGTTTTTTCTTCAGTTACAAATAAATAAAATAAAATAAAATAAAATAAAATCTTACTTTTCATCCAATTAAATTCTTACTTTTCATCCAATACCATGTTCATTCTTGTCCAATACTTTGTTTATGACCAAATACCTGCAAAACTTATGAAATTCCCATCAGCATCAGCTGCTAAATATCAGCATGCTTGTATTGTCATCGTGAGCACGTTATCTTATGTGCTTTTCATTGTGAGCATTTAAGACTCTGGTGTTAGCAGTTAGCTCAAAGCACCACTGTGCCTTAGGTGTACTTTCTGTTTAGAGCTAATTCACAGATGTTAACTTGCCAACACAGAAATTTAAAATGGCTAATTTGGGAAGCAAACCTGCTAGCACAGCACATTAGCGATTATGTCATTGTAAACACATTAACATGGTGATGTTAACGTTTGGTTAAAAGCAACGCTGTCCTTCAGCTGTACTTTGTTTTTAGATCTAGTTAGCAAACATGGGAAACATTACCTGCTAAACATCATTAGCATGTTAGCAGTGTCATTGTGAGCATGTTATCTGATGTTAGCATTTAGCTCAAAGCATGTTAGCATTGTCATTATAAGCATATTAGGATGCTGATGTTAGCATTTAGCTCAAAGCACTGCTATGTCCAATTACAGCCTCACATAGCTGCTAGCATGGCTGTAGGCTGGGTAGTGTTGGTGTTTTGAAGGGTGAGGGGCAGTGTGCATTGCTGTGTGCCATAGTGTCTTTTTTTATACCACCACTAGGAGTCACCAAAGTCAGACATTTACAAATCCCACACCTGGGGGCTTTAAACATACCAGTTCAGGTCAGCTGTTCTAAAATCACAGTACAAGGTGTCAACTGTGGGTAACCATAGCAACAGTAACTCTGTGCTAAATTAAGCTACCAGTTAATTCTCAGTGGTTGAACTGACATAACCATGGCAAAATGACAACGACCAAACTTAAACACAGTTTTTATTATCATGCTAAGTGGCCGCGCCATAAGCACAGTTGGCTAATCCATTCAGAGGTGTCCTAATACAAAAAAATAACTAATACATAAAAACACCATGCTTCATATTGTTGCATCATTTGTTGGCTCAGCTTTGCCCATCATTTTTATATATCAGGCAGCTCCTCAAAAAACAAAAAAAACAAAAAAAAAACTGTGTTCTTTTAAAAGGGAAACGTGGAGAGAAGAATGAGGAAGAAATAACAGTAATGTGAAAGAGACTGGAGAAGAGATGAGGTTGTCAATCAGGTCGAACTGGTGCAAAGTAGGCTACACTTTACTCCTGTCGATCCTGATGTCTCTGCATTGTTATCTGTCTTTAAACTGAAACTGACACTAAACTGTGGGCTGACTAAGAGAGATTCAGGTAAACGTGAAAATAACACGCTGATGTTTTAGGCTTTCCTCTCTTTTATGAGACGGTTTCATAAACCACTCAAAAACTCCTTGTACTTCTATAACAGTACTCAAAACTTTACTTGAGTAAATAAACAAAATTATGTACCAAAATGTTTTAAGAATAAAATATATTATTTTATTATAAGTGCTGATAAATTAATGTGTACATCACTTTAGTGTTGCACGTAGTAAAGGTGGGGCTAAATAATTTATTATTAGGTTGTGAATTTGATCCCTTATCGTATCTGAAACTATACTTATTATGTTATTTGTTCTATTAAACACTCAGGAGTTTAATAGAATTAAGTAATGTTTTCTCATTAACTTAACATAAATATACATGTTTTACTTATGCAATTTGATTAAACTTAAATTACTGTTTTCAGAAGACTTCAGAACTTATTAACACGACTTCTCTTATGTTAAAGTCCTTTGACTTGAAATGATGAGTTGAATAAATGTAATATACAGAGTTCAATCAACTCATTTAATTAAATTTCTGAAGAAACATGATCTGCATATTAGCAGACTACCCAGCATGCATTGAGTGAGAGTTAAAACTTTGCGTGAAACGAAAGTGACTTTTCAAACCGTGAAACTGCAAAAGGAATTCAAGTTTGTTTGTGATGTTTGTCAGTGTGACTAAAGAGTTGCTCTTTCAACTTAATATCTTAAGCTTACTGAACATGTTTTCTTAAGTGCAACTGAATTAGTATCAAGTTTATTTGTTTTGAATCATTACAAAATTACCTAAACTTGTCTTTTGAAATTCAGACAACAAAAAAATAAGGTTTATTTTTACATTGTGCTTATATTGAGATATTAATCTGAATCCCCAAAGTTGTCAAATCAGTCAAAAAATACAGTATTTGCCTCTGAATTGTAGCAGAAAATGAAAATACTTAGCACAATTACCTCAGAATTGTACTTATAGGCTAAATTTACTTTGTTACTTTGCACTATGCTGCATCCAAAGACTGGCCAGACACATGAAAGAAGGTTAAAGGCAATGCGACAGAAAGAATAACAGTATCAATGACAGTTAGGAGGGGGATGTTTAAGACAGATGAGAAAAGAAGGAGGAGGGTAGCTCATCTGCCCAAACTACTCCGACAGCTCAGGCAGCATACCGTTCATTCATCCATCCTGCACCACTCCTCTCATCAGACAGCTCTCCTTCTTACCTGCTCTGACTCCTCGTCCTGCTCAGCCAGAGGAGGAAACAGCTGACATATTCGTTTTGTAATCTAAGTGTGTCTATTTTAGATGCGAGATTTTGTTTATCTGCACATGCAAATGGCAAAATTTGGAAGTGACAGCACACATTATCTCACTGAGGGACGACAGGCCATCAGGGAGCAAAGAGGAAAAAATCTGAAGACTCAAATAAACAGAAACAGAATAATGTTGAATGGGAAACAAAGTAAACAATAATTTACCACTAAAACAACAAGCCAGAATTAGAGGGCCCTTTCTTACTGAGTGACATATTCGCTGATAATATGGCCATATTCCTGATCCTTTCCACCACTGAAATCTTATTGGAATTGGAACCAATGTCCCCAAATAGTATTTTAAAATTAGAATTTGGGGGGTTGAGTCCTTAAAGGTTCCATTTGTATGCTATAATTAGCAATAATATTTAAATTTGACACTTACTTTTTACCATCTTTTCACACTATTCACAAGAATGTCAGAAAATGTGTTTATGCAGCTGACCATCGTGTATAAAATAAGAGAAAGGAATAAAAAGACAGGTAATAAATGTTTCAATTTTGGGACCAAAAAAAGAACATAACAAAACTGTGAATTAATTTACTGAGTGGAAGAGTATTAGGGCCAGCATAATAAAAATATATGAGAGGAGCACTGTAAAAATAAACTATTTGGTTTATCTTTAGGTTAGTGTCCAGGCTACCTTAAAAATTTCGGTTGACTGGATTTGGAAAGACAAGTTGAGATAATCTTACAACGATTCAAAACAAATTAGACTAGAGTAAACATGCTCAATAAACTTAAATATCAAGTTGAACCTCGAAACTCTTCAGTGCCACTGACAACCATTACAAGCAAATTTGATTTCTTTTTACACTCAAACAATGCATGCTGGGAAGTCTGCTAATAAGCTGATTTAATGAGTTGACTGCACATTAAACTCATCATCTCATGTTAGAAGAACTCACTTTTATTTAAGTTTGAAGTGTTCTGAAAATAAATGCTCAAGATTTTAAGGTTTAATTAAATTGAATAAAGAAAAAATTTATATTTCGGTTAAGTTAATGAGAAAATATTAGTTGATTTAACTACATTCCTGTATAATTTTTTACAGTGTGCTCACAACAAGGCATTTCTTTCTTTCTTTCTTTCTTTCTTTCTTTCTTTCTTTCTTTGTATTTCTGATTCTTTTGCTTTTGCACTGCAGCTCGTCTGACCGGCACACTGGATATTAGCCCTGGATAAATGGGTTTCTGTGCAGGCCTCTGCAGGTCACACAATTTGCATATTGTAGCCTCTGAAATTATGGAAAATAGACAGAAGCTTTTATGAGAAATACATTGGCAAAGATAGTATACAAATGATTACTGTCACAGCAGATAGCTAACTTTTTCCAGCCAGGCAGTGAAATCAGATAAAGATCAAACAGGTAGCTTGTTCTTTAGACTTGGTTCTTTTTCTTTTTCTTATTTAGAGTTGAAAAATAATTAACACTACCCTAGTTTCAAGGCTGCTTTTAAATCTTGGGGTGGTAAATTCAACACTCAAATAAAAAATATTCATATGTCATGAGGAGATAAATTCTGTATTTTAAGAAAACCAATGAGTACTTTTTAAAATGTATGATTCTTTTCTCATAATGACAGCTTTACTGGCTTTACTGACACACACGAGCCTGCTAATCAGCCTAAATACAGGTGAAATACATAGCTAATAGCTGAAACATGCAGTCAATTAATTGACAGATAATAAGTCTACAGCTATTTTGAGAACGAATTAATCATTTTAGTCATTTTTCACAAGTAAAAATGGAAACAAAAATCATTGATTCCACCTTCTCAAATGTGAGGATTTGATGCTTTTCTTTGTTGTTCATAATATTAAACTGAATACATTTGTGTTTTGGACCACTTGGAGCACATTTTCTGCCATATCATCTTGATTATCCACTGATTTCTTTAGATTTATATATTGTACTGTCATGGTGTATAAATATTGCACATCTGATTAAAGCTGTCATTTAACAGCAGTATCATAATAAGCATGCAGAGAAATAAAACCACATATAAGTCTGACTCATTCGGAGATCATTATCTGCCCCACCTTTCCCTCCCTGCTGTCTGTGTTTACACCCCCCCGCTTCTTCACTGTTCTCTTGTCTTTGTAAATAACCTGGCACACACACACGTGTACTTAAATGGCCTTTAGAAACACATAAAACCTAACTGTAATAACACACAAAAAGAGAAAGAACATCTCTTTGATGGATGCATACAGACATTTTTCCTCCATTGCTTCTACATCTCTGTCATCTCTTGTATAAAATCAATATTTTACTACATGCAAATGTGGTGTAAATTCGTTGAGTTGAGTTGTTGAGTCTGCTTATTGTTTATATTGCACATATTGTGCCTGTATATTTTATATTTCCTCTTGTTTTATTTGTTCCTATTTTTTTTATATATCCTCCTATTTATATTGGTTATTTATTACTATTGTTTTCTTATAGATGCTTATTCTATTTTGCTAAATTAAACTTTTACTGTTATTTGCTGAATGGGGTTAAAATAATACTTATTACCAGCCTTTTGACTGTTGTGTTTAAGCAGCTCCAGGGGGAATGTGCGTGCAGGCCATGTGTGTGTATGTTGTATTTGCCATTCACCCCTCTTCACACACTCTATTCCCCAGATTTCCCACTTCTTCTTCTTCTCTTGTCCTTTGCACCGTTGCCCACACCTTAAAGCGGAATGGAGACGAGGTGGAGGCAGAGAGAGGAGGGTAAACCGGTTCAGCAGGTATACTGAGGCCTAGCCCGTGCTCTCCCCGGCTTGTTGTCACCGTTATTTCTGACGCGCATGCGCGCTGGCGCCTGTTTCCTGCTTTTCAAATGAGTACCTGTGCTACTGCTTTTCGACCCACCTCTGTCGACTCCGTGTGTGTGTGTGTGTGTGTGTGTGTGTGTGTGATCAGGATACAACCTTTTTTTCTCCTCAGCCCGCTCCCCCACCCACTCACACACACTCCCGTTATTTCAGCCTGCTGGAGGTGATATTCGACTTTACCTGTCCGACTGCACACCTGAGCGGACTCACCTGTCCCGACGCCGAAACACTTCTTCATTTTCTTTTTGCTGCCGAGCTGGAAGGGAAATCAGGCTGAGAGAAAAAGGTGTGTGAAGACGAAAAAAGAATAAAACACGAAGAAAAGGTGAAGGGGGAAGGAGAAGAAGAGGGGACCGACACCTTCCATTTTTTTTCTTCCCAACTTCTGGAGTTTCCTGCTTTTGAAACTTTTAGTCGTCGCTTCTCTTCATACGTCTCTTAAAAGACTAGGTGGTAATTGAGCATGCCGCGGGCCTTTCTGGTGAAAAAGGCGAATGTTTCGCCGGGAAAGCGGAACTGGAGTGAAGTCCCGGATCATGAGCGAGGGGACGTCTACATCCCAGGTGAGTCCTCGCTGCTGTAATGAGCCATATTTGTTGTTTAAAACACAGAAAGGGCGGCGGTAGTGCTGTCCAGACACGCGGTTGGGTGCTTTTACGCACGGATTTGTGGGTTTCATGTGGTTTAAAGTGTCAGTGTGGCTGGTGGGACATGAGAAGAGGGGGCCAGGTTGAGATTGTAACGGGGCGGCTGCAGTCCGGGGCCACCGAATAACGGGAAACACAGCGGGCCGTGAAGAGACAAGAGTGTGGTTCCTGAATGCACCAAGAAGTTGCGTATTATCTGTATTTCGGCTTCTAGATCTCATTTTAATGTTTGATTTTCAAATTATAAGGTCACGCATGCTTTAAACATAACATATGAGCACGAAAGTCGTTGTGTTTGCCTCTATTTCCATATCTGTCATTTGTGTGTTATGGCCTATCAGAAAGGCCCGTTGCTTTTCACATACCGACCTTCAACCCCAGATTGCAGCGTTCTTCCTTGTACAACTCACATTGACTTATGTAGCCCAGATATTATACAGTCTCAGGAGTGGTCATTTAGATCTGAACTGCTGTTGACTGATTGAGTTAAAAATCTCAGTACAAAAGTTATTATTTTTATGGTAGAGATGATTTTTAAACATTTTACAGACCAAAGTTGTCCTCACATCCTTAATGATAATAGTAAGGGGAATATTGACACGGTATAAATCAAATCTAACAGACTCAATAAAAATAATGAACGAATGGAAATCTCATTGAGCATTATTGATTTTGACATCTGTCTCATCGCAAATAACGTTTCCTGAATTGGGCGCCTTCAGTGGTGGAAAGATTTTACTTAAATACAAACAATAGGGTGCTTTGCTTTAGTATTTCCATTTTATGCTACTTTCCACTTCTTCTCCACCACATTTTAGAGGGAAATATTTTATTTTCTACTCCACTGTGTGTCTGCAGCGTTACAGCTTTGCAGATTAATTATACAGAATCTTCAGGGCCGCAGCTAATGATTATTGTCATTTTTCAACCATTTCCTCGATTAATCGATTTGTTGTTTGAACCATAATATATCAGAAAATGGTGAAAAATTTCCAAGAGAATGTCCAAAAATGTCTTGTTTTGTCCAAAACCCAAACATATTCAGTTTACTGTCAAAGAGGACTAAAGAAACGAGAAAATATTAAACTTCAGAAAATCACTCAAACCAATGAATCACTTGTGAAAACAGTGGGCAATTAGGCTAATTTCATAGTTGACAACTAATCAAGTAATCAAATATTCTGCTCAATCAGTACTTTATTTTGATTGTGTACTTTTACTTAAGTATAATATTGAACTACACTGTAGTATTAGGCCTACTACTGTTACTTCAGTAAATTATCTGAGTACTTCCTCCACCACTGACAAGAGTTGAGTTGACAACTGTCAAATTAAAGTTTGGCGTCTTTTGGCTTCACTATTACCACCGACTTAGCATTTAAATGACAAGTTAAGGGAGTCCACCTCTTTCCCAACAGCTCTTTCGCTCTCTGTATTTACGTGAGAACAATCCCTATTGTTGCCATCGGCGGAGTTTTTATTGTAAGACCACGTTGGTATCAGATAACAAGTAACGGACTACACCCTAAACCTCGCTCTGTTTCGCTCCGTCACCACCCGCCTCTCTGTGTCTGTTCCTCCACATCCCATCACCGTTAACTTTTAATCATTGACTTTTACATCCTCTCTGCTATTTGAAGGCCAAACATTTAGATGAGCTGAACCGTCGCTAGTTTTCAGGTGGTTTTTAAGTGCAGGGGAAAAGAACTAATCATGTCAAATGACATTTAATAATCTTAACAGAAGGATGGAGGTATTTCTGGATTGATAAACAACACGTGAAGTGTTTGAACGCTTCTTTCGCTTCTTTAAGCACAGAAAACAGACGGTTAGATGTTTTCTAGAGCGACATTTACTTATTTAACTCCATAATTGCTGTGTAAACTTTTGGTTAACTCTCATTGTTGGCCTTAAGCAACAACCAAAACGAGAATCGGTTGTATAAAAGTCAAACATGTTATGTTAATATCGAATTTGTCGTGAGAACCTGTCTCGGAGATCAGCAAATAACTGAGCGTCAGTGCGTAATTACGCGCAGTTAATAATCCTCACCAAACCCAGCAACGGTCTCAACTAAAGTTTCAGGTATGTGCCGTTACTTGACATACCTGCCCGACGTGTGTTTTTTGTGTGACAGAAGAATACTCACACACACACACACAGAGCGAGCGAGAGAGAGAGAGAGAGGTATGATAATTGCCCTCAGAAACAGGCAAGTTGAATGCTTTTATGAGGCGCCAGATGCCATAAGTTTCGACAGTTTTCTGTGTGTCTGTGTGTTTGTGTTGTAGGTGTGTTTATAGGAGTTTATTTTTATCTTCTAATCCACAAACATGTGCCTGGGCCTGTTTGTAAAGGATCATCAGCACCAAATCAACCTCTGTTTAGTTTATAGTCTGGTTCATCCCTCCTTCCTTCCATACACACGTAACAAGTGTGACTTTTATCACTTACACCAGCTGGTTTATGTGAGGCATAACATACAGTGAATACATTGAATTTAATATTGAACAAAGAAGAGTAACAGTTATTTGCTTTTGCAGTCTTTACATTTTATAAAAGGCCCTCAATATTTAACAATATAAAATGTATATTTTAAACAGGATATCTTCAATTTGGTTTTTAAAGGAATAGTTCAACATTTTAGGAAATATGCTCATTTGCTTTTTTGCCAATAGTGAGATGTAGGGGTGTCACAATTTCAAAGGCAGAATCAGACATTTTCCCAGTAGTTGTTTTTCTTTCCAACTCCACCTACTTGTGGCATCGGGCATGTGTCAGAAGAGAAAAAAAAACTTAAAAGACAAAGCAGCGTAACATATAAATGACAGCTGGGCATAAAACTAATCATCTGTTGATCATGAAAGACTGGAAACAGGGGAAAGCTAACCTGGCTCTGTCCAAAGGTTAAAAAAAAAGTTATCTCATATCATGTTTCTTAATCTGCACAATAACAGAAGTGTCAAAGAAGATATGTCCTGTCGTCACCATGAGGTTGCCAGGCAACCAGCGGAGACTCCAACTGCTTCCCCCTGTTTTTGGGCTTTATTCTAAGTTAAGCTAAGCTAAGCTAAGCTAAGCTAACCAGAAAGTTCTTTGAAATAAGGTGTCCCATTTGGGGTCTAAAAAAATCAGCCCTGCGGTGCTAAAAAGCTTCTCACAGGCAGCTGACAGATACACTAGATGCCTTTTCTATGCGGCTGAGTTTACCTCTAGAGTCGTCTTGTTATGTCTTTTCCATTGTTTTCATCTTATGTTGTGGTTGAGTGTGGTATGCACAGATGGATACAACAAGGAATCGTTTTTTCTATGTGTTATTGTCCCATTCATTTAGGTTGAAATCAGTCTTGATGTTGGGAAGGCGGCATGCAGTGGTGCAAATAAAAAACCATTCCCATCAAATGCATTAAAACCAAAGTAGCACACATGTTTTGAAAATGTGAGGAGTGGAAAGTACAGATATTTGAGTTAATATGTAAGAGGTAAAAAAGTTGTCAAAAAAAAACCTAATAAGTACAGGAATTAAGTATTTTGTCACTTCCCACCCCTGTGCATTTGTGAGTTCATCCCATCACACTGTGGGTTTCCACCCCTGGTCTATCCTAAGGCTGCTGCAAGGTTAATGTTTATTGGATGGGAGGAAATGTAACGGACCTTACAGACAGCCTACTGCTGCAGCCAATACGCCTTTGGCAAACACACATACACACACACACACAGGCTCACACCCTGTGTTTGAGAAAGTTATCTACCGATTGTTGACTCTTTCTCTCAGCTGAGCGACGTCTAATGAAATATTAAAAGTACATTTAGAACAACACGACTCTCTTCCTCCACTCAACGTGGGGGTAGTCGGGGTGTTTTAAACCCCCTCACCCTACTTCCCAAAGTCACACACTCTCACCCATGCACACACACACATGCTTCATTCATTGGTGAGGGGGAAGGAGGGGTGAACAAACAATACAAGATGAGATTAAATGTCCAGCCAGCAGCCGTCACCACAGAAACTATCACCACGCAGGAATAATTAAGAAAGATTTTAAAATGTGAGAAACACAGTCCACTGTTCTGTAAGCTTTAAAATGAACTGTTAAATAAGATCAAATTTCCAAAATTCTGATTCCCTGACAAAACACCCTGTATGTGCTATTTATGCATGGAGTCAGTAGTGCCATTAAAAAACAAATCTGGATTTAAAAAAAAAAGATTGTGATTTTCACATGTATTTGTTCATTTATTTCTGTATATATTTATATATTTTTAACACATTTTCATATACATTATATATTTATTTACGTGCATAAATTACTCTATATTTCTGAATTGTTTTCATTTTTTGAAAATAATGTAATTTACCTTCATTCCTTTATTTTTCCTTATGTTTTCCCCCCTTGCTTTTAGTTTGCCTTTAAGTGCCAAACTGTCAGTTAACTGGCTTTTATGTATATATGTAGTTTTTATATTTCTACATTAATTTGTTCTTTTATTGATTTCTCTTTATTTTTCCATATGTATTTTCTTATTCTTTTCTAGATTTATTCTTTTTTAGTCACTCCTATGACTCCATATTTATGTTGGACACAAGGCAGCAAAGTTACAAGCCTGCACTGGTAAATAGTTTAGAAATGATAATGAAAGGGTACAACAGGCACAAGCTTTCTGCACAAACTTCTTGCTGTAGACTAGCTGAAGAATGGACCATCATACCACTAATAGAACTGGCTGTTGTGAGCGCTGCAAGTTTCTCATGTAGCTCAGGTCAGTGGAGATGTTTGAGCATTAATTGTATCACCAGTGGTTTGAGCCTCAGCTCCACATCTGGATGTGTCCCTGAGCAAGACTATAGTTGTAGTACTGCAAGCATATATGCAGAGTCATATAGCAGTGCTCAATGACTGCCTGCCACTGTGTTGTTTTTGTTCATATTCAGATTTTAAGTGTCAAAGCTCGAGACTTGAATGTTTTTGTTTTCAAGTCTCAAGTCAGGTTTCAAGTCTCACGTCTTTAGGGTGTCAAATAAGTTAAATCTAATAGCAGTCAACTTCAAGTCGACTCTAAGATAGATAGATAGATAGATAGATAGATAGATAGATAGATAGATAGATAGGATAGATAATTGATATTTTGGTATTGGCCAAAAATATGTCTTTTGCACCAAGTAACTGTAAAGGGTAAATGTTGACATTATTTTGTTCATTCTTTGGTCATGTCGTCTGATTTAAATTAGAATTTTGCCAAATTTTGAGCTGAAGTATAAATGTTGAAAAATTTCAAACACTACTCAGCTCTCATCAGTGTTACCACATTATTAAGATTAGCAGAGGCTGTGTGAGGGATCTTTTTACCAAATATGAGATGAAGCAGCAGTTGACAGAGTACACAGGGCTTTCAGTGTGTGTGTGTGTCACAGCGTACCGTTAACTCTGCTGCTTTACAGATCGGTTCTTATGTCTCTTCATCTATATAGCTCCCTGCGGGGCTTCATTTGCATTTACATTTGTGTTTTATCTGATTGAGGCCCTGCAGAGTCAACTGATTCGTTGTCTCTCTACTGAGCAGGACCACACCTGCCTGTGGGCTATCTGAACACACACACAAAGACATGCACGCACACCTGTATGATGGAGGCTCAAAGGTTTCTATGACCCTACATTTTTTCCGTGTTTGCATGGTGTTTTGTTATATTGTGCTCCTACACACAACACACACACACACACACACACACACAGACAGGCATCCACCCCTGCGGAGGCGGATTGTTTGAGGAAGGTACAGAGCTGGTGCTGCAAGACTGTCTGGTTGGACAAGTCTAACTGCAGTGGTAATGTGATGTGTATATATATATGTGTGTCTATGTGTGTGTGTGTGTGTGTGTATGTGTGTTAGTGGACGTGTGTGTGCGTGCAAATAAGTCACACTAAACAATAGGCCAAACATGCACACACCCACACCCACATAAATACAGACACATATTTAACTCTGTGTGTTTGCTAATTGAGAGATTGTGCAAATATGAAGCCGTGCAGGCTGGCTGCCTATTATGAAATTCTATATTACAAGAAATGTCTACTTCAGTTCCCTTCTCCCTCTGTCTGTTTTCCTCATTTTCTTTCATGTCTCTCAACTAGCAGCCTAGTCGTTAGTTCAAGCCATTAGTCGACTAGTCATTTATGATTTAAATTATTTAAATACATAATTTTTGGAGGCATCAGTTCATTTTAAGGACAATGCTCATGTCCCAGCAGTGTCCCAATCATCATCATCCCCCCTCAGGATGGCTATGTCATGTTGTATGGCGTTCACATTGCCTCAATACAGGGGTTGTAGTATACATCTGTTCAAAAATAACACTTTTTTTTGTAAACACACTTGTGTCAGATCCGTACTTGGTATTGGCTGATGTGCAAAGTTCAGGTATCAGGAAAGAATAAATGATATTAGAACATCTCTATTAAAAACAGAAACACTGATTAGTCAGTTATTTAATTATTACTTGACTATTTATTATTTCTATTGTAACTATAATGTATCAAATACAATGTAATAATGAGAGAGGTGTTGCGTGTAGTGATGACTCTACAGATTATCACCTGAATCTGCAGCTCACCTTGGCTGTACAGAGCTTTATAGTGAGTTTTAGCTCACAGTTTAACTGTAACTGCAACCTCACTGTCCTGGTTCACTCTCATGGTGTCATTTTTGACCACAGTAGGCAAATGTTTTCCGAGTAAAAAGCTCCAAAAACCCAATGTACACCATCTGCTCAGCACCAAACAGACACAGTTAGAGACTAGCTGGTGAACATAGTTTAGCATTTAGAGGTTAAAGAGACAGATATTTCCCTCAGGAGCGTGTCCAAAAACATCAATTATTGCAGGTTTAAGAAGAGATTTAAACAGTGATACTGACTCTTCCTCTCTCTCCCTCCAGTGTCCATCTTCCCTCCATCCGTCCTGATGATGGAGGCAGAAGCCAGCCCTGCTGAGACGACACCGCTCTGCCTCACCAAACAGTCTCTCTCTGACATCCAAACACGCGCCGAGCTGCCCTCCAGCACGATGCTGGGCCGACCACAGAGCCCGGCGGCTTCACTGGAGGAGAGGTCAGAGGTCAGGAGGAGGCCGCAGGGTGGCCCCACATACATCCGATCCAAAATGAAGGTGAGGAAACAACTAGTGACGGACAGAGCAAAGAATTGATGGTGCTTTATGAATATTGAAAGAAAATATATAACAATATATTTATATATTGTTATATATTTTCTTTCAAACTGAGAAAATTTACCTGCAGCTGTTTGTTGTTATAGTATAGTTTTGGTTATTTCTTCTTCTAAAAATTAACATTAATAGCACTTCATTCACTCTGTGAACCTTCCTCATATTGTCAAATCTTTCAATGCTAATTCTTGTTCTGCTCCACAATTGCAACAAGGAGGTGGGGGTTGGGGGCACACAACTGTCATATGTTGGTCAAAACTAGTGTTTTTTTTACTTAATGGCTTAATGTAACTAACATATTAAAAACTATTCAGATATTAGCTTTATTTCCATATCAGCTATCAATTCATTTAAGTGTGACATTGTTAAATAATTATTTTATTTTGAAATGAAAGCCTTATAACTGCATATAAATGAAAAGTTTGACTGTAATTCTGTCAATACTCAAGTTTGTGTTCACTCTCTTCACCACAGGTAACTACAGGCGAGTTACCACCCGTTCCTTCTTCTGTTCCCCTCGCTCTTCCTCCCCTTCCTACCCCGCCATCCTTAACTCCACACGCCACTGGGATACCACTTGCCTTGACGACAACCCCTACCCACCCGGAAGTGGTCTCTATGGTGACCAGATTAGCTGGTCAAAGTCAGAGTTTATCGTCTGGGTCGACAGGGGTGTTCATGTGCCAGGTATGCCAATGAGATTGGAATGATAGTTTTTGTTGAACCTTTAAAACTAAAAGCCAGAATGTTGTAATTAGAATATTTGGTATCATATATTTTTTTTATCTATTTTTTGTTAATGCTAACTTGGAAATGTTTGCAACAGTAATGCCTGCACACTGACTACAAGACACAAAATTTATTAATCTTCAAAGCAAGTTTGATCGTCATCAGGACAAAAAAAAAAACACAACATATAGTAGTTATCCTTGTACTTGCGTGATATACATATAATTACACCGCTTTATTTGTAATATGTCATGTAAAAATGTAATAGCAATGGGTTACAAGTACAGACTGCAAGGAGATTTTTCAACAAAAAATATCAGAATCTATCAAAATAATGAATTGAATGGATGAAACACTATAAAACACATTTTCACAGTGTTTTTAAGAGTGGATCCTTGTTTTGTTTGTATTTTTTAAAAGCACACAAGCAACACGTCTCATTTTCCTGGCTGGGTCAAAACCAAACACAGCCTCTGAGACTGATGGAGGCTGGTTTAATAACAGGGAATACAGTACCAAGGTGGTTTTCTTGCTGGATTTGCCTCCTGGCATCTCAGGGCTGAGTCAGTTAGCTGAAAGACTAACCAAGTTAACAAGCTAACGGCAATTAACGTTAAATTTAGTATCAGTTAGCCATTAATCATCTTAGCGACGAGAAATAGCTATCTATCCATCAGGAAACTACGTAAACGACCTTGGTACTGTATTCCTAAGCAGTGTTCGGTTCTGCTTTGAGCCTTGTTCTGTTACCCGCTATTTAGCAGCGGTTAGCACGTAGCTAAACGAAATGGCCCTGACGGTATTGTTGCTGCTTGTAGGTTTGCCAGAAAAGCTTCCACCACCAGCGGATGTTAAACAGACATGTCAAGTGCCACAACGAGACCAAGAGACACCTGTGCAGCTTCTGCGGCAAAGGCTTCAACGACACCTTTGACCTCAAGAGACACGTACGCACACATACAGGTAGATACACACTTTCATATTCTCACACACACTTGAATAAACACACACATGCAAGAGAGCATAATATAACTTTTTTTCTGCATTTTCATTTGCAGGAGTCCGCCCTTACAAGTGCACCCTCTGCGACAAGGCCTTCACCCAGCGCTGCTCCCTGGAGTCCCACATGAAGAAGATCCACAGCGTTGTCCAGAAGTACGCCTACAAGGAGCGACGCAACAAGCTGTACGTCTGCGAGGAGTGCGGGCACACGGCGGGAGCCCAGGACGAGCTGCTGACCCACCTCCACTCGCTTCATCCTGACAGCCACCTGCTGAAGGGGAAGGCTGCGAGGAGAGCAGCAACAGGAGGAGGAAGAGATGGAGAGTCAGTGGGAGGGTCGACGCCAGGCTCTCCTCAGGGAGCCGATAGTGACGATACGACAGGATCAGCAGGGCAGTAGACGGGAGGGAAGCCCGGAAGATCGCCAAAATTACAAACTCAGGGGGGGTGGATGAAGGATGGATGGATGTGATGGACATAAAAGTGAAATGATACAAGACGGGTAGATGGCAAGTCATAATATATCACAATGGGGACAATTAATGTGTATATATGGTATGTGTGTGTTTGTGTATGGATTTGGGTATCTGTATATAAGTAGACTGCAACATTAAATGAAATAATGCATCTGACTAATATATGTTTTTTACATAGGATTGCAATGTGGATAACATGTTTTACATTATCACCGTTTTTCTTCATTTCTGTTGCATGTGAACATTACATGTGGGCTTCTCTGTACAGGAAAAAGATGAGTTTTTCTATGAAAACAATACTTTTTTCATTAAAAGGGAGTAATATATTACACAAGAATTAATTTTCTTTTTTTTTTGTGACAAATTGCTCTTTAATTGTAAGCTGCATTACTGATGCATTCTGGTTCATTCTGGTGTTTGAAGTTAACTGTATTAGAAATGGTCACATCCTTCCCTACAGAGGGTGCAGGTCCTCTTCCATGGTAGCCGTCATGTTGCATCACCATGTTTTCAGAGATGATAAGTAACTAAGTACTTTGTTACTGTACTTACTTTTACTTTTACTTTTATTCCCTACATCTCTGCTGCTCTACAATACTTTATGTTGAATGTTCTTGTTATTGTCACATATTTTTCTTTTCTTTTATCCAGAAAATTGCACCTTCTGCTATTTAGATATTGCACTTTGATGCACTTTGACCTAGATATTAATTGTGCAGCCTTACCTTGTACTGGCCAATATTCAGAAATAATATACTCTTACACATTTTGTTACACAATATGCAGTTATACAAGTTTCTGCACTAACAAAAAATACCCAAGTAAATTTATATTAATGTTCATTC
The DNA here is from genome assembly GCA_027495735.1 of Lutjanus campechanus. Taxonomy (NCBI): domain Eukaryota; kingdom Metazoa; phylum Chordata; class Actinopteri; order Lutjaniformes; family Lutjanidae; genus Lutjanus; species Lutjanus campechanus. The sequence goes on along the minus strand of JAJHUR010117968.1, from coordinate 7,979 downwards.
AATTGACTTCACTAAATTGTTCAAATTAGTGAGTGGAATCTAAAAAAATAGTAAATAAAAGTTAATGAATACAAAAAATGGTTAAATATTTATATTAAAGCATCCAAGTGACGACAGAAAATGTTGATACAAGCACAAAAGGAATTCTTGGTTTGACTGTTGACGTGTTTAGAGCAGTAAATCAGTGTTCTCAGTGCTGAATAATTAGACAGTATGTTCAGCACTGAACAGGCAGGCTAATGTCAATCCATCCTTTAAAATACTACCTTCTGTAAGGGAAATAGTCAATACATACAACTCTGGAGTTTTGATTCAGTTTTAATTTACATTGTGGATTTCCGTTTCCACCTATTTTAACTTTTCAGTCCAACAATTCAGCATCATATTACAACATAAAGTGTCTTTATGGGCTCAGCCACTGTGATTCAATTGAATAGAAAAGTGTTAGTTAATTAGGCTTTACACAGCCTCTTCAAACTCTGTGAGTGTGTGGGTGTGAGTGTGAAAGTCGGCTGTTAAGCACTAATTGTGCTGCTTCATCCCCCAAGCTTCTGACTGTGTCTTTATGAAAGAGGGAGGTTGTGGTTGGGAGGGTGAGGTTGGATTCTTGGTCTCTGTCAGGTCTTGTTGGAGGATTCCTGCAACCTCCCTTCAGCCTGAGGACACGTGGAGGTAGATTCAGGTAACAACTACATAACGGTCTGAAAAGTTAACTGACACTTTTGTCATTCAATAAAATCAAGTTTGATACATCAGGATACTTTTAAAGCTATATTTTAACGTTTTTTATTGTTTATTGGTTATACAGTTGTGATTTATTTGTTTTTAGGTCATTAGCACAATCCTTATTTTTGGCTGCAGCTCTGTGGCAATGTTAGTCTGTCATTCAACCACTTTGGGCCAGATTGAAATATCTTTTTGATGGACTGTCAGGAAATGATGCATAGGCATTCAGGCCGCCCACAGTATGAATCCCTCTGATTTTGGTGATCCCCTGACTTTTCTTCTAGTGCCACCAGGAGGTTAACATTTGAGATTTCAAGTTAAATTTCTTGATAAGTAGGATGAATTGTGACAAGCTCAAAGCTACATTACTTGTGCAAACAAATCATGGCTATTTACACTCAACAAAAATACACTTGGTTTTGCTCCCATTTTTCATGAGTTGCACTAAAATCTAAGATTTCTTCTATGCTCACAAAAGGTTTATTTCTCTCAAATTTTTGTTCACTAATGTGTTGAAATCCATGTTAGTTAGCACTTCTCTCTTGCAACAATAATCCATCCAGATGTTGATTAAACAGCAGGAAGACACAGGTGCCTTGGACTGGTCACAATAAAAGGACACTATAAAAATGTGCCAAAGATATTTATTAAACACTGGACTTTGGCTATTTCTCATACAGTTACAGATACCTTTTTTTTCCCAGGAGAGAAGAGTCATTAATGCCCCCCCCACCCCCCCACCCCCCAACACACACATATCAAAACAATTCATTATGGCTCTCAAGAGTGTGTGTACACTTGGGATGACAATGTAGCTAACAAGCAATAACCAATATACATCAAGTTTAAATGATTATTTAAAGATAAGAGCATGGTGAAGACCTGAACACAAGGTATATCCACAGATCCTTAACTCTCTGCTCAACAGCTTGTCCTGCATGAAAAAAGTACACAGTTAAAACAACCAAAGAGCCAATAGAACAATGACCAAGAGTCATTAATTTAAATTAATTAATAAAAAAAAAGAGATAGAGAGACAGAGAACTGTAGAAAAAGTCTCTCTCACTCATTTTACACAAACTTCCTGTAGTTACTGTGTTCACTAATTGTAGAATTTGTCAGTTGTTCTGTACTTTTATTGTTAAGCATTTAATATAATATGAAATATCCATGAAATGCACTTCATCAGGAGTTGTCAGTTTTCTCAGTGGTAGAAAAGGGGCCCCTGAAGAAAAGCAGTTGGGAACCACAGCTCTAGGCTATGTAACTAAAAAAAATGAAAAGAATTAGAAATACAGTACTAAGCAACAATTATCAAATAATTAATTCCGTTGTTCATTCAGTCATTAATTGCCTCTTACTCTTACTTACTTATTACTTATTTCGCCGCTAGATGGCACTGTTCATTTCACAGTTCGTTGTCCCGCCTTCTTGTTCCGGTCACGTGACTAATGTCAACAAGGAAGTGCGCTGTGTCTTTGAATACAAGACGCCAGCAGCTGCTGTAAACTCACTAGTTAAAGGTGAGCCGCATCTCAAGACATAGGCACGACTATGTTACGATTTCTCTGATAAATCGCTCTATATATACTGTTTGTTACTTTTACATTTGGTGACTCGTCGGCGCAAATGTTCAAACTGTTAATTAGGGTCTGCTAACGTTAGCTTCTGGTAGCTAAAGCTGCAGGACATAGATGCAATAAGTTGTCTGTGTAGTTATGTTTCATCATGTTTATGTTGTGGTAGGCGGAGGCCGTCACGTGTTACTCTATCAGTCTATCGTGTTGTTCCTCTGCTGCCAGATCCAGAGGGATGCCAGCTTCGGAGCCGGTCCGGTTGGGTCGGAAACGCGTCCTGCCCTCCTGTCCGAACCCGCTGTTCCTGAAGTGGCTCACTGAGCTCCGGGACGAGGCGAAAGAGAAGGGCTTGAAGATCCAGTACACCTACCAGAAGGTAAAAACGGTCATCTGTTCACTTCACATCCATGGATCAGACTTTAAAAGTTAAAAGTCATAATACTGAAGCTTTTTTAGATGAACACAAAACAAAATATTTTAACTGAAGCCAAGAAAGACAATGTGAAATTTAAAAATGTAGAGGAATATGTGGAAAACAGAACAAGATCATTATTTATCTTTATTCATGTGTTGTTGTTGTTTTTTTTTTTTCCAGGCCATCAGCTCTTTGAATAAATATCCATTGCCGCTTCAAAACGCCAAAGAAGCAAAGATCCTCCAGAACTTTGGAGACGGCATCTGTAAACTACTGGATGAAAAACTGCAACGATACTATAGAGAGAACGGCAAGAATTTTTTTTTGTCTTAATTACATTGTATTTTAGATTGCCACAAAAGGCATTGCAGACAATGGATTAAGTTACAAAGTCATGTTTTACATGGTTTAACCATGAACAGAAACATTTCAGGAGAGCAATGAAACGAGACAAGGAGATTTTTCCTTCAATTTTAAGGTAGTCTTAAAGTATTACAGCAGCTCCCCTGTGTTCACCTTCTTCCTCTTTACTTCCTCTCTAGGTCCAGACGCTCCTATTCACGCTCTCCCCAAAGGAGCGCCCCCTCCTGGCAGACAGGACAACAACAGCCTGGCTCCCTCAAGGAAGGTAAACAGAGAGTGTGGGTTTATTTCACTATGTAAAGATACAGTTTACCCCAGTACCACAATAGTAACATTTCCAAACAAAGAATTCCATGGAAATTAATAAATTCATTGGAAGTATTTTTTTTTTAAATAAAAACTGTGATGGAAGAAGAATCTGCCTATGGCTGGGCGCTATTGTCATAGTCAAACCAAACATTTTTTTATTCACTACCTGAGGATTATTCAAACATTAGCAAAAGAGCAAACTTTATTGATTATATTTTCAGGTTTTGATCAGGCTTCAAATGTAAAGACGATACCTGGCCTGGGTGTGGTTTTAGAGTTTACACACACAAAAATAACTATATATATGATTATAACTAAGCAGGTATTTAGTGTCCTTTTTATGCAGCAAACACAGTCTAATAAAAGTCAGGAAGTGGTGTCATGTAATTGTACCGTAGCATTTTAAGAAAACACACATTTTAAACGTTATCATACAATACTGCTTTAGCAAATATCCCAGACAATAACTTGTCATATAGTACTGTGCGATATGACATTTTCATAACCAGTTAAAAAAATAATTATATGTCCCATTTTCTATAAATTTAATAAATAGTTTTTATAAAATGACCTGATTTCTTACTACATTTTAAATTATACAGTATACCTGACAAATAAAAGGTACTATTGCATATTTGATAATTCCTATCCTTTAAGTTAGAACCTTTGTGCAAATTTTCAATTTAGCAAGTATGACTTCAAACCAAGAATGATTTAAGTGAAACGGTGTGATCTCTAACTTTTCATTCTTTTTCTTGTGTGATCCATCATTCATTATAGAAGAATGCAGCAGAGGATCAAGGGAAAGAAAAAGAGGGAGGAAGAGGAGGAGGAGGGAGGAAGAAGAAGAGGGAGTATGTGCCCCAGAAGAGGTCTGGGGGTTATGCTGTACTGCTCACCCTTTACAGACAGTCACAGGTACACCTTTCTCCATCAAACGTAGCTAAAATATTCAAGTTGAGTTTAGCTTTGTGGCATCATATCATTATTTCTCTCTCTCTTTAGATCCCCGGCAGTAAAGGTTACATGTTTAAGATGGAGCTACAAACAGAAGCTCAGCATTTCTGTGATAAGAGTTTCACTGTCGTAAGTGAAATATTGTTTATAACACAACATTCCAAACCACTTCTTTACTCAGATTGAGCCCTTCTATTGATCTCACACTCTCTATGTCTTCTTGTGTTGTAAGTTTGTTTCAAAAGTTATTTGCTCACCTTCATTTTTTCTCTCTGTAGCCTGATCTAGGAAGTAAGTACACAGCCTGGTCCTCAGTGAGCACTCTGATTCAGAAGAACCTGGTGATAAAGACCCACAACCCTGCAAGGTACACAAGCACACACACATGCAGGCGAACACACTTCAAACAAACATGTCAGAGCTTTTTATTTATTTTTAGCTACACTATCAGCATACATGTCCATGAATCCTACGGACTGCATGCTAATAATGGGGTTTGTACAAACATTATGTTTTCAAGGTTAGGAATGTATGAATATTCAAAGCTTCTCCTTAACAAAATGACTGATTTTCAACATAATCTGGTGTTTCCTGTACACAGTGACTCATGTAAACCGAAAAACTTTTAAAATTTGAAATGATTGTCAAACTATAAAAAATGAAAAAGTTGAGAAAATGCTAAATTTCAAGGCAACTTGCAGCAATAGATGTAAAACCCAACTCAAACTGAAGTTTTACGAACAAATAATGTTTTGTTGAGATAATTTACTTTTCTTCTTTAAGACAAACATGAACCTTTGAGTTTTAGAAACACCCAAAAACATTGTATTTCAAAAATTGTTTAGTAAACTCATTTAAGCGAAAGTGAATAATAGGCTTTGTGAGTCTAGAAATTTTTCATTTAGGTACATTGAAAGTGCTTGAAAAGTGCTTGAATTTTATTCTTAAAGAGCTCTTGCCCAGTAGGTTTTCACATAAAGGAATTTGCTCGGGTATTTTGGTACATAGCGGTCACAATAAACATATTAGGAGCAGGGTTTCCCCCAGAAAACTTGCTAAGCCTGGTGGTAGAGAAGCCCACCGGCGGCCCACCGTGTTTTTGTAAACAAAAAAAAAAAAAAGTTAAAAGTTGACTGGAATTTTGAAATTATGACTATTATGTGTTATTATAAGCCATTTATGAACAATACTTAAACATAGAGTCTTACAAAAAGGCACAATCTTGAAATATGGCTTTAACAAACACAAAAAAATACAATTAAAATAAATAATATCAATTGTTTTCACTTAAGTTAAATCCTAGTGAATCTTAAAACAAACCATTGCTGGTCACATTTAAAAGTAAAATAAATTAACATAATCCTGTTCATCATGGGGCGTCTTTTTTCTACCTTCTGTCCGAAATGACTTACCCAAAATAAATGGAGGCTATATGTTTAATCTTGGTCTCAAAATAACGGTAATACATGTGAGATTACTATACTAGTGTCAGAATCAAGATATGTGTTATTGTGTCAGAGTAAATTCACCTGGAACACAGAAAAAATGTGAATTTTTATCTATTTATTT